>JARFJB010002089.1:345000-605000 GCA_036346205.1 Vesta saturnalis
AAGGTTACTCTTTTAATGTATATAAAACCTTTCTGTAAGCTTTAAATTATCTAATTCAATGAAGTATACTAAAGTAGATTTTTACATATAATTAAAAGCGTGTTTACAAATGTTATTTAAGTAACATCTTAAAATCTATACATTGTTATCCAAATACGAATGGGGGGCTCTGTATGAATGCAAGTCTATTGTATTCCCTTTAACACAATGAAAACCCATTCTAACGCCTAACACACACACAATAAAAACTATTCATATATAAAAACGATCAGGTCTCCTTCGTTCTGCAACATTAAAACTATAAATCGATTTTCTTAACCTTTTATATAAAAATTACATCAAATTAACTCCATTTCTATACTGCAAGCTGTTTACTCTTTTAATTCCAAGGGTAGTCAATTTAAGAATAGGGCTGAAATTTAAGTTTTTTGGTTTTTGCAAAAAAAAAATCAATTTAAATCTCCCTTATACAAAGGAAAGTCATTGTATTTTTCATTATAACTAATAAATTTTAGTTCACATACGCATAAACGCCATTTAATGATTAAAAACAGTAACGATCTGCATTAAAACCAGTATATTGCTTTTTATTTCGGGATCACTTTTACTGTCATTGATCTTTTCTTCTTCTTTTATATGTTGTATATAGGCCAATTTAAAGCCCAACGTACGGCAGGGGTTCCATTTCCTTATGGGGGATTTCTATAAAGGTCGATATCGAACCGCACCCAGATTTACAGAGCCAATAAGGAACCATTATGGGAGAAGAGAATACTGAAAACTAGTACTACAAAAGCACAACGCTTAAAGTCTTTATTTTTTTAATTATAAAGTTACTTAAACCTAATACAATTGTGAGATACTTATAACAACACATAGCAGCGTCTTTTCTTCTTCTTTAAAATAGGTATTTAAACTCATCCTTCCCAAAATTTCATGTTTTACTACACTATTTTACATATTGCTAATACGCAGCTTCATCATTTTTGTTTTCACTATATAACACTCCAAATCGAGTTTTATTTCTTTTACTTGTTTTATTAATGTCTCCAACCTCTTCTTTCGCTCCTCCACACTGCTTTTTCTGTACTTTCTACCTTACGTACTACTACTTTCGTCATTGCTGCTAATCAAGAGTCTACTGTGCACACATACAATGGGGACTTTTAAACCCTAACAATCATGGTTGCCAACACTACTTTCTATTCTAGCTTCTTCTTCTCAAAAGCGGTGCAGAATTCATCATTTTTCTCGGGGTCAGCATTGCACTCCTAGATGATAAGCCTATTGGAAAAGCTACCCTTTATCCTTAAAAGTGATTAGCTTTTTCTATAATATAAAACTACTTTCAGATTGTACTTGGACCTTCTAACCCCTCATGACCAGATGTTTAAGTTTTGACCTAGTTCAGTTTAGCCTGTGTTGAGTGGCGGCTCCCCTGTTTTGGGAAACGGTTATCTGTATTTGGGGGAACATCCTGGCGGACCATAATATGAGCCCACGCTTTTTATTATAATTTAGTCAATAACCTTGTAGCATAGACCCCCTTCTTGTTTCAATGACCCGTTTAGAATTGGTCCTGCAGGTTTCGACTACATTTTCGATCGGATGATGTCGGGTAAGATCGGCCTGTAGGACATATGGTCTTGACACTTGTTTGGAGACCTTGAGAATTTCCAATCACCAGATACTGTAAGCGTAACGTTTAGCCAATACAGGAACCTTGATAAACATTCAGCATAGACAACAACCCTCTTGTTTCCACGAACTGATTCTATTGCTAGAATTCAGTAATAGGAACTCTTATTTGCTGTTTCCCAGAATTTTACCTCCGAGGAATGTTAAAAGTTGACTTGTTGACCTAGATGGATAGGCTGGGTTATAACCTGAGAAATAGTTTGCATCAGAGGGCTTTTACATAAAATAATACACTTCAAATAATAGCATTTTATTGCAAATATTACAAACTTTTCCCCCCTTTACTTGTAAGCACACATTTTATAAACCTTTACTGATATTGTCTTACATAGTTATTATATAAAAAGTGTACATTCGTCAAAGCACAATTACAGGTGGTTTGTGTATGAAAGAAACAAGTTGTTTTCATTTTGGGTAAAGATGGTTGCTCTTCAATTTCTATAACTGACTGTCTCAACAGTTTTCGAATGTAATAGGCTTTTTCTCGCCCTTTAACGTACACATCATCTGTTACCGATATTAGTTCACGAAGTATATGTGGAAAGAGATGTGTAGAGGTATATCCAGATCCCCATTTGATGCAGTGGTGATTATTGATTAACCAGATGGCTTGTCGTTAAAATTCTACATCTAAGAGGTGCCAAGGAAATGGTGGTTTGAACACAAAATGGGCAGCTTGATTTCCATTGTATATTGCTAGCTCTTTGGGTGTAAATACATGTTTTGCCGTTTTGAATCCTGTACATCAACTATTACAATCATCGTCTCTGTAGCGTGACCCCGTAACTACTTATGAGTACTCAAAAACATATGCACAGTTTCAGAATTTTAAATGCACAAGAGCGCATGTAGTTAAACCGCACAATTCGAGCATTTCCTTTTATGCAAGTGTCATACATCTATAACTTTAACTAATATCTAATTGCTCTTTACGGCACTTTAGGTTTACCGTAAAATTATTCATCCCTATATAAATGCACCAGTTGCATTCGGGGTTAAAATATGGACAGGATCGAACAGGATTGGTACCATGAAAATTATTACTCTGAATAGTAATATGGCGTGACCTTGACAAATGGTGGCTGGTGATATCTACGTGTCTTAAAGAACACCATATTAACAACAGTATTTATTTTTTAATCATCATATTGTTATTACAGCGGTATTAAGTATCCGGCAGTAAACATCGTTCCAGGAGTGATTTAATTGCTGCTTACATGACTTCACTACAACTAAACACTAATTTCGAAATGAGCATGTTTACATATGGTTGGATGCACTAAATGTTATGTTTATCGTTTTTCCGACTGCACAGACTACTCATGAATACATCCTTTGTGTTTAGCATCGTTTTAAATTCCTCAATTCGATTTTCTTCTTCTTTGAAATACTCGTAAAAGCGCTGAGGTAAAACACATTTAAACTCCTCTGTTTCTAACACTATACGTTCACCATACTTCGTATTGATTACTGTGACATTAATAACTTTATATTTTCTCGATATCTCTAGGTCACATGCATTTTATAGAGTTTGCAATAGGTGCTTTGGTTTAACCCTGCTAATTCCATGTTTAACAACTTACTAACCGACTGATCTCACTGTGACTTATATATCCTTGAAGCATCGGCTTGAACAATGGATCTCCTTTGTTCTTGATTTCCTAGAATTGAGGTGTAGCTGGATAATAATCTATCTTTAAAATTATGACGGAACAATGGATCGCCTTTGTTCTTTTCTCAGAGCGTGACCTTGAAATTGCAAATAGACTTTGAAGCGTTGGCTAGAATAATGGATCACCTTTGTTCTTGAAAGTTGATTTCTTAGAATAGAAGTGTAGTTAGATAACAATCTATTTTTGTAACTCGACTAGAACAATGAATCGCTTTTGTTCTCTCGTGTGACTTTGAAAATTGTAGTCATAGACTTTGAAGCGTCGTCTTGAACAATGGACCACCCTTTGTTCTTGATTTCCTAGAATTGAGGTCGGTGGTAGCTATTTTTAGGAATCATGACAGAACAATGAATCGCTTTTGTTCTTTTATAAGAGATATGACCTTGCAATGGAAACGGATACCTGTGTTGAAACAGCCATCTGTTTTGGAAAACGGACCCCTGTTTTGGAAACGGACTGTTTTAGGAAACGGCTACCTGTTTAGGGGAACGGCCACCTGTTTAGAGTACTTCAGGGCACTGGGGCGTTACCATAGTAAACATCACCTTGAAGCATGCATAGACCTCAGGGTTTGCGTAGGTTTGTAATAAGTCTCGAACAATGTCTCAAAGTAGATCCTGATATGAAGGCTTTAAGGAAAGCTGAATGTATGACTAGTAAACATTATAATGAAGCGACGACTTATAAAGAAAGATGATGATGTCTTGTGGACCACATTAAACGAGAATCAGTTGAAGGAAATTGAATGTGAAAAACAAATAATAAATAGATATGATCCAGCAAAGGTATTACAAAGTGTTAAGTACATCAAATTTGCCATAATATGTATATTTACTTAAATCAATCTTTTATCTGTATATATGATGAATATTGTGGTTTTATAAAAATATTTTACTTGTTAGATGACCTAATCAGTCTGAGCAATAAATCGTCTGTGTTCTCAGAATTTCAGAAGCTGACTCAGCCAAAACAATGAATCGCCTTTGTTATCAGAGGTGTGGCCTTATAAGCATAGACCCTGAAGCGTTTCTTGATTTCCCAGAATTGAGATGTATTTAGATAACAATCTATTTTTAGAATAACGGAATAATGGATCGTCTTTGTTCGCTCATGTGACCTTGAAAATTATAAACATAGACTTTGAAGCGTTGGCTAAAATAATGGATCGCCTTTGTTCTTGATTTCTTAGAATCGAAGGGTATTTAGATAACAATCTATTTTATAACTCAACCAGAACAATCAATCACTTGCATAGACTTTGAAGAATGGACCCTTTGTTCTTGATTTCCTAGAATTGAGGTGGGGTGGTAGCTGGATAACAATCTATTTTAGGAATCAGAACGCTTTTGTTCTATTATAAGAGATTTGACCTTGGGGAATGGTTACCTGTGTTGAGAAACAGCCATCTGTTTTGGAAAACGGACCCCTTTTTGGGGAACCACTTGAGGTCACTGGGGAGCGCGACATTGCTTACCTTGAGCATGCACCTCAGGGCTTGCGTAGGTTTGTAATAAGTCTCGAACAATGTCTCAAAGTAGATTCTGATATGAAGACTTTTAAGGAAGCTGAATGTATGGCTAGTATACAATATAATGAAGCGATGACCTATTAGGAAAGATGATGTGGTCCGCATTAAACGAGAATCAGTTGAAGGAAATTGAATGTGAAAACAAATAGTAAATAGATATGCTCCAGCAGAGGTATTACAAAAGTGACTATTTCCCATAATACTTAAATCGATTTTTATCATATATTGTGGTAGTCTTATAAAAATATTTTACTTGTTAGATGTCCTAATCAGTCTGAACAATGCATCGTCTTTGTTCTCGGAATTTTAGAAGCTACGACAGAGCCAAAACAATGAATCGTCTTTGATCTTTTACCTTGCAAATTGTAAGCATAGACTTTGTACAATGGGCCCCCTTTATTCTTGATTTCCTAGAATTTCAGAAGCTATGACTCGGCCAAAACAATGAATCATCTTTGTTCTCTCATGTGGCCTTGTAAACATAGACTTTGAAGCGTTGACAATGCATCGTCTTTGTTCTTGCTTTCCTAGAATTGAGATAACAATCTATTTCTAACTGAATAATGAATCGTCTTTGTTCTCAGAGGAGTGACCTTATAAGCATAAACTTTAAATCGTTGACAATGGATCACCTTTATTCTTGAAAGAGATGTATTTAGATAACAATCTATTTTTATAAATCAACTAGAACAATAGATAGTCTTTGTTCTTTCATGTGGCCTTGAAAATTGTAAGCATAGACTTTGAACAATGCATCGCCTTTGTTATTGATTTCCTAGAATTGAGATAACAATCTATTTCTAACGGAATAATGAATCGTCTTTGTTCACTTGTATGACCTTGTAAGCATAGACTTTGAACAATGGATCCCCTTTATTCTTGATTTCCTAGAAGACTCAGCTAAAACAATGAATCGTCTTTGTTCTCTCATGTGACCTTGAAAATGATAAATATAGACTTTGAAGCGTTGACAATGGATTGCCTTTATTCTTGATTTCCTAGAACAATGGATAGTCTTTGTTCTTTCATGTGGCCTTGAAAATTGTAAGCATAGACTATGAACCGACGGCTTGAACAATGCATGTCTTTGTTCTTGATTTCCTAGAATTTAGATAACAATCTATTTTCAACCTGAACAATGAATCTCTTTTGCTCTCATGGGGGAAACGGTTGCGAAACAGCTATCTGTTTTGGGAAACGGACCCCCTGTTTTAGGAAACGGCTACCTGTTTTTAGGAAACGGCTACCTGTTTTTAGGAAACGGCTACCTGTTTAGGGGAACGGCAAACGGGGGAAACATGCACCTCAGGGCTCTTGATTTCCTAGAATTGAGATAACAATCTATTTCTAACTGAGCAATGGATCGTCTTTGTTATCAGAGGTGTGACCTTCTAAGCATAAACTTTAAATCGTTGACAATGGATTGCCTTTGTTCTTGAAAGAGATGTCTTTAGATAACAATCTATTTCTAACTGAACAATGAATCGTCTTTGTTCATTTACCTTGAAAATTATAAGCATAGACTTTGAACAATACATTATTCATGATTTCTCAGAATTGAGATAACAATTTATTTTTTATAACTCGACCAGAAGAATGAATCGCTTTTGTTCTTTTACCTTGAAAATTGTAAGCATAGACTTTGAAGCGTTTCTTGATTTCCTAGAATTGAGATAACAATCTATTTCTAACTGAACAATAGATAGTCTTTGTTCTTTCATGTGACCTTGAAAGCATAGACTTTGAACAATGCATCGTCTTTGTTATTGATTTCCTAGAATTTCAGAATGACTCAGCCAAAACAATAGATCGTCTTTGTTCTCTCATGTGGCCTTGAAAGCATAGACTTTAAACAATGGGCCCCCTTTGTTTCTCATAATAGGACGTGGCCTTGAAACATGCATAGACTTGCTTGAGACCGAGGGCAATGACCTTCAGGACAATCAACAATCTAGTAACTTTTCTAGTGACTTTTCTAGTGAACTTGAAGGACTCGTGCAAGCATGACCTTGAAGAGGCGGGGTTACCTAGCATGTGGCCTTGGCAGGAGTACAAACCAACAACGTGGCCTTGACTTAGCAGCTACCCCTTAAAATAGGCAATGTTACTGACCTTGAAATCTAGTAACTATTCTGGTGACTTTTTCCTAGATCTGGTGACAAATCTAGTGACAAAAGTGATCCAGGATCGGCATAGCTATACTACTACTAAAAAACGCTAAAAACGCTAAAAAACGCTAAATACACTTGAAAACACTGAAAAACACAAAAAAACGCTAAAAACATTAAAAAACTAAAAAACAGTAAAAACACTAAAAAACAAAACACGAAAAACGGTAAAAAAACTAAAAAACGCTAAAAAACTAAAAACACTAAAAAACACAGAAAACCTTAAAAACGCTAAACACTTAAAAACACTAAAAACACTAGAAAACACGAAAAACGCTAAAAACACTAAAAAACACTAAAAACACTAAAAAACACTAAAAACCCTAAAAGACTCTAAAAACACTTAAAAACACTAAAAACCCTAAAAAACGCAGAAAAAACGCTAGAAACACTAAAAAACACGAAAAAACACTAAAAACCCTAAAAAATACTAAAAACACTTAAAAGCACTAAAATCCCTAAAAAACGCTAAAAAACGCTAAACACTAAAATACACTAAAAAACGCTAAAAACACTTAAAAACACTGAAAACACTAAAAAACACTAAAAACACTAAAAACCTTAAAAAACGCTAAAAAACACTAAAAACACTTAATAACACTAAAACCCTAAATAACGCTAAAAAACACTAAAATCACTAAAAAACGCTAAAAACGCTAAAAACACTTACAAACACTAAAAACGCTAAAAAAACACTAAAAACACAAAAAACACTAAAAAACTCTAAAAACACTTAAAAACTAATAATAAATAACGCTAAAAACTCTTAAAAAAGCTAAAAACACTAAAAAACGCTAAAAACACTTGAAAACACTGAAAAACACTAAAACCCTAAAAAACGCTAAAAACACTAAAATTCACTAAAAAATGCTAAAAAATGCTAAAAACACTAAAAAAATACTAAAAAACGCTAAAAAACACTAAAAACACTAAAAAACACGAAAAACGCTGAAAACTAACAAACTCTAAAAAACGCTAAAAAACACTAAAAACACTAAAAAACACTAAAAACCCTAAAAACGCTAAAAACGCTAAAAACACTTAAAACACTAAAAAACACGAAAAACGCTAAAAAAACACCAAAAACACTAAAAAACACTAAAAAACTAAAAACACTTAAAAACTAATAATAAATAACGCTAAAAACTCTTAAAAAAGCTAAAAACACTAAAAAACGCTAAAAACGCTAAAATACGCTAAAAACACATGAAAACACAGAAAAACACAAAAAAACGCTAAAAACATTTAAAAACTAAAAAACGCTAAAAAACTAAAAACACTAAAAAACACTGAAAACCCTAAAAAACGCTAAACACTTAAAAACACTAGAAAACACGAAAAACGCTAAAAACACTAATAACGTTGAAAAACACTAAAAACACAAAAAAACGCTGAAAACACTAAAAACACTAAAAAACGCTAAAAAACACTAAAAACCCTAAAAAACTAAAAACACTGAAAACCCTAAAAAACGTAGAAAAAACGCTAGAAACACTAAAAAACGAAAAAACACTAAAAACCCTAAAAAATACTAAAATCACTTAAAAGCACTAAAATCCCTAAAAAACGCTAAACACTAAAAAACGCTAAAAACACTAAAAACACTAAAAACCTTAAAAACGCTAAAAAACACTAAAAACACTTAATAACACTAAAACCCTAAAAAACGCTAAAAACACAAATTCACTAAAAATGCTAAAAAATACTAAAGACACTAAAAAAATACTTAAAAACGCTAAAAAACACTAAAAACACTAAAAAACTCTAAAAACCCTAAAACACTAAAAACACTTAAAATCACTAAAAACACTAAAAAACACGGAAAATGCTAAAAACACTAAAAAACTCTAAAAAAACCCTAAAAAACACTAAAAGCACTAAAAACCACAAAAAAAGCTAAATACACTAAAAACTAAAACACGCTAAAAAACACTAAAAACACTAAAAAACACTAAAAAACACTAAAAACCCTAACAATCGCTAAAAACCCTAAAAACACTTAAAAACACTAAAGACTCTAAAAAACACGAAAAACGCTGAGAACTAGCAAACTCGAAAAAACGCTAAAAAACACTAAAATCACTCAAAAACGCTAAAAACGCTAAAAACACTTAAAAACACTAAAAACACTAAAAAACACGAAAAACGCTAAAAAAACACTAAAAACACTTAAAAACTAATAATAAATAACGCTTAAAACGCTAAAAAACGCTAAAAACACTTGAAAACACTGAAAAACACAAAAAAACGCTAAAAACACTAAAAAACTAAAAAACGCTAAAAAACACTAAAAACACTAAAAAACACAAAACACTAAAAAACACGAAAAACGGTAAAAAAACTAAAAAACGCTAAAATACTAAAAACACAAAAAAACACTGAAAACCCTAAAAAACGCTAAACACTTAAAAACACTAAAAACACTTAAAAACACTAAAAAACACGGAAAATGCAAAGACGATCCATTCATCTCAATTCTAGGTAATCAAGAGTCCTGAGGTGCATGTTTCAAAGCCACGCCCCCTCAAGTGCTCTAAACAGGTGGCCGTTCCCCTAAACAGGTAGCCGTTTCCTAAAAACAGGTAGCCGTTTCCTAAAAACAGGTACCCGTTTCCTTAAACAGGGGGTCCGTTTCCCAAAACAGGTAGCTGTTTCGCAACCGTTTCCCCCGAAAAAGGCGGTCTATTGTTCAGGTCGAGATTCAACATCTCAATTCCAGGAAATCAAGAATGAGGCTCATTGTTCAAAGTCTATGCTTACAATTTTCAAGGTGTAAGAGCAAAGACGATCTATTGTTTTGGCTGAGTCATAGCTTCTGAAATTCTAGGAAATCAATAACAAAGACGATGCATTGTCGACGGTTCAAAGTCTATGTTTACAATTTTCAAGGTAAAAGAACAAAAGCGATTCATTCTTCTGGTCGAGTTATAAAAATAAATTGTTATCTCAATTCTAGGAAATCAAGAACAAAGACGACGCTTCAAAGTCTATGCTTACAATTTTCAAGGTAAAAGAACATTCTTCTGGTCGAGTTATAAAAAATAAATTGTTATCTCAATTCTGAGAAATCAAGAACAAAGACGACGATTCAAAGTCTGTGCTTATAATTTTCAAGGTAAATGAATAAAGACGATTCATTGTTCAGTTAGAAATAGATTGCTAAATACATCTCTTTCAAGAACAAAGACAATCCATTGTCAACGATTTAAGGTTTATGCTTATAAGCTCACACCTCTGCAAAGACGATCCATTCATCTCAATTCTAGGAAATCAAGAGCCCTGAGGTGCATGTTTCAAAGCCACGCCCCCAAAACAGGTAGACGTTTCCTAAAACAGGTAGCCGTTTCCTAAAAAGAGGTAGCCGTTTCCTAAAAACAGGTAGCCGTTTCCCAAAACAGAGGGTCCGTTTTCCAAAACAGATGGCTGTTTCTCAACACAGGTAACCGTTTCCCCCCAAGGTTACACGAGAGAACATAAGCGTTCTGATTCCTAAAAATAGATTGTTATCCAGCCACCACCCCGCCTCAATTCTAGGAAATCAAGAACAAAGACGACGCTTCAAAGTCTATGCTTACAATTTTCAAGGTAAAAGAACATTCTTCTGGTCGAGTTATAAAAAATAAATTGTTATCTAAATACCCTTCGATTCTAAGAAATCAAGAACAAAGGCGATCCATTATTTTAGCCAACGCTTCAAAGTCTATGTTTATAATTTTCAAGGTCACATGAGAGAACAAAGACGATCCATTATTCCGTTATTCTAAAAAATAGATTGTTATCTAAATACATCTCAATTCTGGGAAATCAAGAAACGCTTCAAAGTCTATGCTTATAAGGCCACACCTCTGATAACAAAGGCGATTCATTGTTGAGTCATAGCTTCTGAAATTCTGAGAACACAGACGATGCATTGTTCAGACTGATTAGGTCATCTAACAAGTAAAATATTTTTTATAAAACTTATAATTTATTAACCACAATATTCATCTATATATACAGATAAAAGATCGATTTAAGTAAATATACATATTATGGCAACATTTTGTAATACCTTTGCTGGATCATATCTATTTTATTTATTATTTGTTTTTCACATTCAATTTCCTTCAACTGATTCTCGTTTAATGTGGTCCACAAGACATCATCATCTTTCCTAATAGGTCATCGCTTCATTATAATGCTTACTAGCCATACATTCGGCTTTCCTTAAAGCCTTCATATCAGGATCTGTGATCTTTTTACTTTGAGACATTATCCGTGACTCATTACAAACCTACATCTCTTAAACTTATATGCAAAAACACAAATTAAAATCTTTTAATTATACAGTTACGTAAATTTCAAAGTTAATTCCGAGAATTCCCCCCAAGGGCACACCTCTGAGAAAATAACAAAGATGATTCATTGTTCCGACCGAGTTATAAAAATACACCTCAATTCTGAGAAATCAATTTTTAAAGAACAAAAGACGATTCATTGTTTAAGCCGACGCTTCAATGTCTATACTTACAACATTTCAAGGTCACACTTCTTATAACAAAGGCGATCCATTGTTCTGGTCGAGTTATAATTTCTAAAAATAGACAAGGTCACGCCATATTACAATTCAGAGAAATAATTTTCAAGGTCCCACTCCTGTCCGATCCTGTCCATATTTTAACCCCGAATGCATCTGGTACATCTATATAAGGATGAAAGCAATTAGATATTAGTTAAAGTTATAAGTAGATGTCTGACACTTGCATAAAAGGGAAATGTCTCGAATTGTGCGGTTTAACTACACATGCGCTCTTGTGCATTTAAAATTCTGAAACTATGCATATGTTTTTCGAGTACTCATAAGTAGTAACGGGGGTCACGCTACAGAGACGATGATTGTAATAGTTGATGTACAGGGATTCAAAACGGCAAAACATGTATTTACACCCAAAGAGCTAGCAATATACAATGGAAATCAAGCTGCCCATTTTGTGTTCAAACCACCATTTCCTTGGCACCTCTTAGATGTAGAATTTCAACGACAAGCCATCTGGTTAATCAATAATCATCACTGCATCAAATGGGGATCTGGATATACCTCTACACATCTCTTTCCACATATACTTCGTGAACTAATATCGGTAACAGATGATGTGTACGTTAAAGGGCGAGAAAAAGCCGATTACATTCGAAAAATATTGAGACAGTCAGTTATAGAAATTGAAGAGCAACCATCTTTACCCAAAATGAAAACAACCACAAACCACAAACCACCTGTAATTGTGCTTTGACGAATGTACACTTTTTATATAATAACTATGTAAGACAATATCAGTAAAATGTTTATAAAATGTGTGTGCTTACAAGTAAAGGGGGGAAAAGTTTGTAATATTTACAATAAAATGCTATTATTTTAAGTGTATTATTTTGTGTAAAAGCCCTCTGATGCAAACTATTTCTCAGGTTATAACCCAGCCTATCCATCTAGGTCAACAAGTCAACTTTTAACATTCCTTGTAGGTAAAATTCTGGGAAACAGCAAATAAGAGTTCCTATTACTGAATTCTAACAATAGAATCAGTTCGTGGAAACAAGAGGGTTGTTGTCTATACTGAATGTTTATCAAGGTTCCTGTATTGGCTAAACGTTATGCTTACAGTATCTGGTTGTTGGAAATTCTCAAGGTCTCCAAGAAATTTTCAAGACCATATGTCCTACAGGCCGATCTTACCCGACATCATCCGATCGAAAATGTAGTCGAAACCTGCAGAACCAATTCTAAACGAGTCATGGAAACAAGAAGGGGGTCTATGCTAATAAGCGTAGGCTCATATTATGGTCCGCTAGGATGTTCCCCCAAAGACAGATAACCGTTTCCCAAAACAAGGGGGCCGTCACTCAACACAGGTTTCCCCCTCCAGAGCCAAGTAGCTGAGGCTAAATTGAACTAGGTCTAAACCTAAACATCCCAGTACAATCGGAAAGTAGTTTTATATTATAGAAAAAAGCTGATCCACTTAAATCACCTATTTTAGGGGTATTTTTTATGTGTCAAGGTACAGGGGGTAGTTTCTATCAATCTTTTCTAATAGTTATAGGTACTGTATCAACGAGGCTTATCATCAAGGGGTGCTTTAGATAAATTCTGACCCCGAGAAAAATGATGTTTTGCTTAATTCTGCGCTGCTTTTGAGAAGAAGAATGACTATGTTTGAAAAAGCTGGAATAAAAAGTAGTGGTGGAAACCATGATTGAGGCTTTAAAAGTCCTCATTGTGTGTGCACAGTATACTCTTGATTACCAGCAATGATGAAAGTAGTATGTAAGGTAGAAAGTACAGAAAAAGTAGTAAGTGTGGAGGAGCGAAAGAAGAGGTTGGAGAGATTAATAAAACAAGTAAAAGAAATAAAACTCGATTTGGAGTGTTATATAGTGAAAACAAAAATGATGAAGCTGCGTATTAGCAATATGTAAAATAGTGTAGTAAAACATGAAATTTTGGGAAGGATGAGTTTAAATACCTATTTTAAAGAAGAAGAAAAATTTAAAACGCTGCTATGTGTTGTTATAAGTATCTCACAATTGTATTAGGTTTAAGTAACTGTATGATTAAAAAATAAAGACTTTAAAAGTTAAAGAGACGGTTTTCGGTATTCTCTTCTCCCATAATGGTTCCTTATTGGCTCTGCATATCTAGGCGCGGTTCGATATCGACCTTTATAGAAATCTCCCATAAGGAAATGGAACCCCTGCAGTACGTTGGGCTTTAAATTGGCCTATATACAACGTATAAACGAAGATTTATTGGAAAAGATCAATGACAGTAAAATGATCCCTAAAAAAAAAGCAATTTACTGGTTTTAATGCAGATCGTTACTGTTTTTAATCATTAAATGGCGTTTATGCATATGTGAACTAAAATTTATTAGTAAAGCGTTATAATGAATAATACAAAGACTTTCCTTTGTATATGCAAAAACCTAAAAAAATTAAATGTCTGCCCTATTCCTAAATTGACTACCCTTGGACTTAAAAGAGTAAACAGTGACAGCTTTCAGTATAGAAATGGAGTTAATTTGATGTAATTTTTATATAAAAGGTTAAGAAAATCGATTTATAGTTTTAATGTTGCAGAATGCAAGACAAGGATACCTGATTGTTTTATATAAATGAATAGCTTTTATTGTGTGTTAGGCGTTAGAATGGGTTTTCATTGTTTTAAAGGGGATACAACAGGCTTGCATGTAATTTTTAAAAAATGTACCTTAACAATTAAGCTTTTTAAAATGACTGCCCCCATTTGTATTTGGATAACAATGTATAGGTTTAAGATGTTGCTTAAATAACATTTGTAAACACGCTTTTAATTATATGTAAAAATCTACTTTAGTATACTTCATTGAATTAGATAATCTTCTTTAAAGCTTACGGAAAGGTTTTATATACATTAAAAGAGTAAAACATCTACTATCTACTATGCATTCGTTTAATCAACATTTTTGCTGTACATTTCCTCATGAACAATGCGATGCGTTCATATGCCTGCTTTTTCAATTCAGTGCAAGTTGTGCGTGATGATCCGATAGAAACGAATTTATTGCGGTGGAAAATGGTTAAATAATTTCCTCAATTTGATTTTTGTTTCTTAGGATTACCACCCCCAAATTTGGTCAAGCGACCCAACGTGACAGGTTAACGCATCAAAAGGAAGCTAGTGTCGGTATAAGTTTTATGTGTGGTAAAAACAGTGCTTTGGCTAGGGTGCGTCAAAATAAATACACGTGCTAAAAAGTGCATCTATTCAAATTTGCCATAATATGCATATTTACTTAAATCGATCTTTTATCTGTATATATATAGATGAATATTGTGGTTAATAAATTATAAGTTTTATAAAAAAAAAAATATTTTACTTGTTAGATGACCTAATCAGTCTGAGCAATGAATCGTCTGTGTTCTTGATTTCTCATAATTTCAGAAGCTATTACTCAGACAAAACAATGAATCGCCTTTGTTATCAGAGGTGTAGCCTTATAAGCATAGACTTTGAAGCGTTTCTTGATTTCCCAGAATTGAGATGTATTTAGATAACAATCTATTTTTTAGAAAAACGGAACAATGGATCGTCATTGTTCTCTCATGTGACCTTGAAAATTGTAAGCATAGACTTTGAAGCGTTGGCTAGAATAATGGATCGCTTTTGTTCTTGATTTCTTAGAATCGAAGGGTATTTAGATAACAATCTATTTTTATAACTCGACCAGAACAATGAATCGCTTTTGTTCTCTCGTGTAACATTGAAAATTGTAAGCATAGACTTTGAACAATGGACCCCCTTTTTTCTTGATTTCCTAGAATTGAGGTGGGGTGGTAGCTGGATAACAATCTATTTTTAGGAATCATGACAGAACAATGAATCGCTTTTGTTCTCTCGTGTAACCTTGGGGGGAGACGGTTACCTGTGTTGAGAAACAGCCATCTGTTTTGGAAAACGGACCCTCTGTTTTGGGAAACGGACCCCCTGTTTTGTGTAACGGGCCCCCTGTTTTGGAAATCGGCTATCTGTATTTGGGGAACCACTTGAGGGCACGGGGGGCATAACATTGCTTGATCATCTTGAAGCATGCAAAGACAACACTTCAGGGCTTGCTTAGGTTTGTAATAAGTCTCGAACAATGTCTCAAAGTAGATCCTGATATGAAGACTTTAAGGGAAGCTTAATGTATGGCTAGTATACAATATAATGAAGCGATGACCTATTAGGAAAGATGATGATGTCTTGTGGACCACATTAAACGAGAATCAGTTGAAGGAAATTGAATGTGAAAAACAAATAGTAAATAGATATGCTCCAGCAGAGGTATTACAAAAGTGACTATATCCCATAATACTTAAATCGATTTTTTATCTGTATATTGTGGTTAATAAAGTCTTATAAAAAATATTTTACTTGTTAGATGACCTAATCAGTCTGAACAATGCATCGTCTTTGTTCTCGGAATTTTAGAAGCTACGACTCAGCCAAAACAATGAATCGTCTTTGTTCTTTTACCTTGCAAATTGTAAGCATAAACTTTGAACAATGGGCCCCCTTTATTCTTGATTTCCTAGAATTTCAGAAGCTATGACTCAGCCAAAACAATGAATCGTCTTTGTTCTCTCATGTGGCCTTGTAAACATAGACTTTGAAGCGTTGACAATGCATCGTCTTTGTTCTTGCTTTCCTAGAATTGAGACAACAATCTATTTTTAAAATAACGGAACAATGGATCGTCTTTGTTCATTTCTCAGAGGTGTAACCTTATAAGCATAGACTTTAAATCGTTGACAATGGATCGCCTTTGTTCTTGAAAGAGATGTATTTAGATAACAATCTATTTTTATAAATCAACCAGAACAATGGATCGTCTTTGTTCATTTCTCATGTAACCTTATAAGCATAGACTTTGAACCGTCGGCTTGAACAATGCATCGCCTTTGTTATTGATTTCCTAGAATTGAGATAACAATCTATTTTTAGAATAACGGAACAATGAATCGTCTTTGTTCTCTCGTGTGACCTTGAAAATTGTAAGCATAGACTTTGAACAATGGACCCCCTTTGTTCTTGATTTCCTAGAATTTCAGAAGCTATGACTCAGCCAAAACAATAGATCGTCTTTGGTCTCTCGTGCGGCCTTGAAAATTGTAAGCCTAGACTTTGAACAATGGGCCCCCTTTGTTCTTGATTTCTCAGAATAGGGCAGTTAAGGGGGGCGTTGCTTGCCTTGAAACATGCATAGACTTGCTTGAGACTGAGGGCAATGACTTTGAGGAAACTTCAATTGACGTGGACAATCAATGATAAGAAATCTAGTAACTTTTCTAGTTACTGGCCTTGAAACGGGGACCTTGAAGAGGCAGGCTTACCAACCTAGCACATGGCCTTGACTTATCAGGAGTACAAACCATTCCTACAACGTGGCCTGATGTGACCTTGAAGAGACTTAGCAGGAGTACAAACCTTTCCTACCACGTAGTCTGAGGTGACTTTGAAATTTCCCGCCAAGTCTTGATGACAACCTGTGACCTTGAAACGGGGAACGCGTACGTGCACGGTGAGTTAGAAGTGCCATAGCTATACTACTTTGGGGCCTGAAGTTGCTACGAGAAAGTAAGCATTCTTGAGCGATTTCAGAAAAACATATTTGACGACACATTGTAACGCAATACCTATATGATTATCATATGAGTAACTACAACGAATTTCTGTTGATTATTATTCTATTTCCAAATTATTGTAAATAAAATAGTATACGTAGTACTGTGGAAGAACGTCATTACTCTCTCGAGAAGGAGTTTACCTCGACGCTGCGCGTTTCGGCGAACTATCTTTTCTCTTGAGAATAATGACGTTCTTTCCACCTTGGTACGTAATATACCATTTCGCCACAGTCTCGTACAAAAATTGAGGTCATGCATGGTGTACATTTCGTCACTTTTTTTGTATTATTTTGTTCACATTCACTTATACTGATATCATTTGCAACAGTTTGGTTCAGTACCCATTTTTTCAATTTTGTATAATAGAACTACCTGGATCATTGCCTTCTTAGGGTCTGCTCCAAAAATTGATTTCACAAGACTATAACCTCCTGATGTGCACGTTTTGCTGTAAAGCCTTCCGATATGATCTCATTATTGGGTTTGGGTTGTATCCTTCTCTACTTTGCAACAATTGAATACACCAGGAAATCATACGCCACTTAATATTGGTGTATAAACTATGATAGAACCAAGAAAAAAAATTATCATTATCAGGATTTGAAAGCTTGTTTAGTAATTTCTGATGTCCTTTATTATTGGCATTAAGCAAGTGAAGTTTTTTCCAAATAGTTCTTTAATAAACGTAATTACTTAAACAACGTTGAAAGTAAACACGCTTTTCATATTTGATGTGCACGCAACTGAGTTTTGTTATGGATTTGTCTGGCAAGTTCATCATTAATTTAATATTGTTAGATAACCAAGGTGGTGTTTTTTTTTATTTTAAACGTTTTAAGAGGTGCTACAGTACTGAATAAACTTAACAAATGCTTATTTAAAAATTTAACTTACCATAGACGTTATTTAATTGAAAAATATGTGGAATCGTATGATACTCATTATCACTCAGTTTGATTAAATGTAGAAACGGTTCTTGTAGTTATACAACGGACTAGTGAATTACTGCAAATGTTTAGCGGAAAGAAAATAATGTTGCACGGTGACCTATTATGCGTTTTGGCGTCTTAATAAATTGAGGAGTACCAAACTCAGCCTAATATGCTATTAAAATTAGCTTTGATCAACATCCCCAACCAGCACAATTTTGCCTATGGCAATGTTACATTATAGTTGTGTGTAGTAAAGTGTTTGTGGCTGGTTTTCTATGTTATTGTTAACTCAGTCAAATGGAGTAGTGAATACGAATAATGAAACTCTCGACTTAATTTTTTTAACTTTAAAGACTTTAAGGCAATGGCTTGTAATTTGACTTTTGTAAAACATTTGTCATTTTACTGCCAGTGCTCTTTAAAAATGGCGCCTGTAGTGCATAAAAGCGGGTTTGGTAAGTTATAATCTTTCTTGAAAATTTTAAGCCGTGAAAGTTGTTCAAGTTTAATAATGGTTTTACTACGCAGTGTTGTTAATTGTGAAAGATAAAGTAAGTGATTTTTTGATAGTATGTTCTTGCTTGTTCAGATTTTAATTATATAAAATATGAACTATTTTCACACATTTTTAATGTTATTGTTAAAATTATGCATAAAATTTGCAAAGACGTCTACCATTAGGAGAATAAAATGAACAGAAAAGGTAATAAATTCCGATATAAGCTCTAATTATATGTCCTACAGACGCCATATTAGAAAGTTTAACAGACCATTGGATTGCCTTATAGCTTAGATATTGTGGTTAAAATTTCGAATAAATTCGTGAGATTAAACAATTATTTTTGCAAACCTAATTTTAAGACAGATAACTTTAACTTGATCAACGATGTTTTAAACGAAACCGATTGGATAGCTGCATTAGGTAACGTTAATAGGTATTACTACTACTATTTCCAGCTTTTCTAATCATCTTAATCGACCTAAAATTTTGAAATAAACAAATAAATGTCATGCTCGGTTTAACGAAAATAAAAGCTATTTTGATTATTTAACCTTTTTTCTTAGAAAGTGGTCTCAGCCTCTTAGTAGGAGAGAGTATTTAAGGCGAATTTTAAAGGGACGTCTTTGTTTGCCGTTTACCTGAACCCTCTGTATTTAACGCAATATTTTGGAGGTGGCACATTTGTAGCATCTTCGTTTAAAGTATCCCGGTTTGCTACTGCTGAAAAAAAAACAACACTATTTCACTAACAACATGATTTATTACTCTCTGATATTCTGGGGCGTATTTTAATTGTAAAACCATTTGCACTGTGGCCAATATTATACCGACTTTCCATTAAAGTAGTAGAGGAGCATATTATGGTACATTTCTAATTATTTTATCAAAACGTATAACGAGTCATTGGTGTATTTATGACAATGCTTCCTAAAGGATTTTTTCCGGATTTTAAATAATTTACTATGCCGAAAATATGAAAATACCTGTTAAAATATTATTGAGAAGCTTCATCTGCATCTCTTCTACTTTCTATAAATGCTTTTACCATATCATATTTTTCAAAGTTTCGTAGCTCACCATATTTCCCCGTTATAGTTACAACAATAATAAATTTGCAACAATATTAAATTCACAAAAATATATTCACAACATACTTTGAACGTCAAGTCAAATAGTTTGCAGAAAAAAGAAACAATAATTTATTGAAAGGATGACAATCTCAAACAATTGTTTAAATGTTGAAATTGTTCCGTTTCTGTGATATACTAATTTTACGATGCTTATCTTGCCTTTTTCCCATAAAATCCTTGTTATATCTATCAGTTTTAAATAAATATCGGGATGTTATATTTTGAAAAACGAAGAAAGAATTGCAGCTGATCGTTGCCAAGCTAACTGTGATTCCCATTGAAAAAATGTAGGTAAGTCTATATTGTTACTCAAAAACTGCATGCTTGCGTGCGTGCGGGTGAGTGCGATTTTAAGGAACTTCGTTATTTAAAATAACTTTTGAATATCTCGATTTATCAAATTTTGGTTAAAATCTATTTAATAATGTATGTACCTTACTTTGAGAATATTTCGAAAACTACTAACCATAATGAAATAAGAAAAGGCACCATTATTAAAGATAAGTAGGTATTAGATAAATTTCTCTCAACTTATTACAAACGCTATAACCACATTTTTTAAGGTAATTCAATTTTAAATAACTTTCTCAGTAATAAAACGTCTTAATAGAACACTAAATAACGCTTGAAAATTAATTTAATCATCCTTTGTAAGTAGTGATATCAAAATGAAAAACCTTCAGTATAAGATTGATTTTGGCTAATACACGGTTTAATAAAATTTTGTATTTTGTATCAAACTAAATGCCAAACCAATGACTATTATACTATATAAGGAAAGAAATGTTAAATAAATAAACAAATTGAACCAGGTAGGTTGCATCTAATATCTATTAGTTACATGTGTTTTGTACATTTAATATAAGAGAAAATATGTTGAATAAGTTCAATATTTCTTTATTGCAAGTGATTAACTTTTGTCCCTATTTACTAATACACCCCGACAGCATAAGAAAATTATGTGCTGACCACATCAGCTTTTTTTAGTGTTCCGGAAAATTTTCGGAGGGTTAGTACAACGCCCCCTCTTCCCAATTTCCATACTGTGTTGAATTAAGAGAGATACGCTATAAAGTTCATTCGTTTAACTTATCCCGATGACGTCATGTATGCATTAAATCACGAAATGACCGTCGTCTGTAATTTAAAACAAAAATATGAGCACTGATACCAACCTTTCCACAGAACAACTTTCCTTTATTTGCTTATACGTTGATTGAGGTTACGTACGCTCGCCGGTTGGTTTGTTTCTTCGTTTATTCATTCCTTCTTGAGTTAATATTGTAAAAGATCGGTTCTTTTCAGAACCACATTACTTTCTAGTGTTCATTTAAGGTAAAGATTAATTCGTTTTACAGAAAGAGATAACATTTATGTTTTCATTTGTAGCACATCAACATGCCTCGTAGGTCAATTACCGTAAACGAATTGATCCATAACTTAGTCGAATACTTTAATAAAGAAAAACAGAACAACGGGCCCTTATCACCATTAACAGCAGTGCATGCAAGGGTTAGCGATGCTTTGAAAATTGACACGAAAACTATTTCTAATGCTTTACGACGACATCAAAATCAAGAAGAAAACAAGGAAAATGAACCTCAACGAAAAGTCTAAAACAAAAGACATGGATCAACGACAAAAAGTGAAATCCGTACTACAATTTACAACATGTATATTAACCATGAACATGTTACATTAGATACGCTCTTAACAAAAATTAAAGAAACAGGTATCGTTGAGTGTAAAAGGACTAGCCTCTATCACATTTTGTTGGACATTGGATTTCATTTCAAGCAAACTAACAATAGAAAAGCTCTTTGCGAAAAACTTCAATAGCATCGATGAGGTTAAAATTTTGAGAAGTTACATCACTTATATGAAACAAGATATCTACAAGCAGTTCGTTTATCTCGACGAAACATGGATATTTGCAAAAGGAAGCAACAAAAGAATATGGCAAGATTCCAGTTCAAAATGCTTTAAGAATCTTGGTGGGGAAGGCAAACGTTATATAGTTCTACATGCTGGAACAGAAGATGGCTTTGTGGAAGGAGCAGAACTTATATTCTCTACCACAAATAAAAGCAGCGATTAGCACGATTGTATGAATTCGGAAAACTTTGTTAAATGGTTAACAAATCAACTTTTGCCAAACTTAACAAAGCCATCTATAATCATTATGGATAATGCTCCGTACCATTCACAAATTGTCAATTGCCAACCAACTACAAATTGGAAAAAAGAAGAAATTAGAGTGGCTTAGGGGAAAAAAATTACTCATGAAAAAGAAGCATTTAAAACGGAATTACTACATATAGCAAAGCTACATAAGGAAGAGAAACAATATTTGGTCGATAATATTATTAGAGAACATGGACACAAAATTTTACGCTTGCCTCTTTACCACTGTCAATTTAACCCAATAGAAATGGTATGGGGAATAAGCAAAACTTATTATGATAAACACATTGGAAGAGATGGTTATGGGGATGATAATGTCAAACAGATGTGGAAAGAAGCGTTAGAAACAGTTTCACCTTCAGCTTGGTTAAAAACGATTAAACATGCAGAAGCTGAAATTCTAAAGTCTTGGGAACAAGAAAAAGTTTCTGATGTCCAAGTAAATCCAATTATTATAAATCCAAACGATAACACAGATACAGAAGATGAAGTGTAGTGAACATTTAATTTCTTGTTTTTAATTGAATTCTTAACGCAAACAGTTTTCTCCAAAAACTTAATAATAATCTGTAATAATTATAATAATAACATATAATGTAAGTTATTGTACACTAAAACATTATAATTTATAACAATAAATTATTTTCAACACAGTCATGCTTAAATGTGAATGAACAAATTTACGTTTTATTACATTATGGTGTATTTCTTTTATGTACTCAATAAGTAAGAAACACTTGGTTATAATGTATTTGACACGATACTTTGAATAAGTTTAAAAAAGTGCTATAATTAAATTACATTAAATACACCAATAATTTTGAATTGCAGTATAATAATCTTCTACACAAACAAGTGTATAAATAAACACCAATGACTGAAATTATCATTACGTATTTTGCAATTCGAATGTTTTCTCAAAGCATAATGATTAGTAGCGTTCCTAAAAAATTCAATCTTTATGAATAAATCAAATAAATAACCATTAACTTACAAATAATCGCCACTTTTATGTAGAAAAGTATTGGAACAATTACATCCTTTCTTTGGAAGAGTTCATTGGTCTTAACCTACAAATACCTATTTACAAAATTTTTGCAACATTTTAGAATATATAATAACTTACCAAAATTCATCTGCCACGTTTTAAGTTTTATTGAACATAATATGCTTTTATGTGCGTACATCTACGATACGTAAATAAAACTTTTGTCTTTTATTTGCAAACATCATGACATTTATATTTATGTGAAGTAGTTAAGTTAAAGTTGGTAATGTTGGTATCAAAACTGTTCGTATAAAGAAAACTTAATTTGTTGTTAACGTTATCCTTGTTAGTTACTTGAGTTAATAAGAGCCATACAAAACGACACTCTTTGGAATAAAGGTTAGCTAATAGTGTACATTGTATTCAATATGTAGAAAAGGATAGTCATACACAAGTGCGCGTTTGATTCATCGATCAATCGGGATAAGTTAAACGAATGTCCCATATCTATATATAATTGTAAGTGTCTCTAATTGTGCTTTTATTCACAGAATATAATAACTATCTTTTGTGGTTTCCAATGACTAAACTAAAATAATGCCTGCCTTTTTGAAAAACGAAGTACGGCTTTCTATAGCATTTTATTAGGGTCAATGTTGGTCTTATTTTTAAAGCTGGGAAATTAGATTTGTAATTTGTGGAAGAAGAAATTAAAGCCAATGCGCAATATGACTTGATAAATATAATATCTTAAGTGCAAAAAACGGTTTTTTATTAATTATTATTTCGTCATTTCAGTCTGATCCGGTCGTCCGCCCGTGCCGGCGATTACAGAAAAACAGCTTATCTTTATTCAAATGTGATATCACCCATCGATAACGAAGGAATTAAGGATTTGTGTCACTTATTCGAAATATCTTGTCACTTGAGAATAATTCATGAGTAATTCCTTAAAAACTGAGCAAGAAGGTAAAATCAACACCGTACCAGTAATGTCAATGAAACTGCACGAGTCTCCCTCATCGTGAGTGTATAAGACAGGTGTTTTCCGAGTCGAAAGAAAATATGCCCCAAAGCGAGTCAAGCCACTCCTGGAGGCCCGGAAAACACATTTTTGCAATGTAGTAACTGTAAACTATTATTAAATTAAATGTACCTAGTTGTGAAGAAAACATTTTTTTCGGTTTTGTAAGTAACATTTATGTAGTTTCTTAACACAGCTATTTCGAGAGTGCATTAATTAACGCGTAGGGTCAAATGAAAGACATCCTGGGCAAACAAAAACAGATACGGGCTGACAAATCATAGTACACTTATAAAACTATTTTTATTTTTAATATAAATACATGAGCGGATACTTTCGTTCTAAAAGGAAAGCACAATAAAAGCAACGCGGGATTACTTTCGTGTCTACCTAGGAAATTTATTGAAATATACTCAAAATTAAAGGGAACTGAGTGTAAGCATAATATATTTGAAATGCTCTATAAACGAATTGTAGGAGTTATGGGATATTTAATAAAACTCACGTCTGTCAATTTATTTAATATTTTATTTTAACGTTCACAAAGCAAAGCTTTTAAAAGAACTAACTATAAACTTAAAACGCAATACATTATATTTCTACTTTGCCAAAACAAACACCACCCTCTTGTAGATACAAGCGCAATAAAACACATCTGCTTGTAATGGTCATTATTGGATTGCGGCGCTTTACAGTTGTAACAAAGGAGGTAAATAGATACATTTCATTATGATACAAATTTTTGTGTATATACCAACACCTCCGCTCAAAAATTTGGCAAAAAAATTTTTAAATGCATATAAATTAATAATATATATATATATATATATATATATATATATATATTTTAATAAACAAAATATTATATGTAATATTATAAGATGTATATAGGTGTGCTATTTAACTCATTAATCCTAGTTTAAATCTGATTTCCAAAAAGTTAGGCGCTGCTAGTGGTTTCGTGAAAACATCAGCTTGTTGATCACCTGTCGAAATATATTTAACTATTACCATTTTATTTAGAATTTGTTCCCTAGTGTAATGGTATTTAATGTCAATGTGTTTCGACTTCTTGTGATTACTAGGATTATTTGCAATGCAAATGCAGGCAGTATTATCCTCATATATAATTATAGGATCGGTAATTTTTAAATTAATACTACCTAATAAAGATCTTAACCATTTGGCTTCGCGAACACCTTCAAATAATGCCATGTATTCTGCCTCAGTTGAAGATGCTGCAACAGTTTGTTGTCTTTTTGAGTTCCAACAAACTGTACACTGGTCAAAAACTTGAAATAAATAGCCACTTATGCTTTTTGTATCTGTTTCGTTACCACCCCAATCAGAGTCTACATAACCAACACCTAAATTTGAAAAAATAGTTGTTTTATACTTTAATTTAAGATTTATTGTGCCTTTAAGATATCTAAGAACTCTTTTTATACATTTCCATAACTCAATATTATTTTTATTTTGATAACGACTTAATATACTAATAACGGCACTTAAATCAGGACGTGTACATTACATTAAGTACATGAGACACCCCATAGCATTTCTACAAGGTGCATTAATGTTTATATCACTATTTAAAGAGTTATAATCTAATTTGATCGCTAACGGTGTATCTACAGTCTTACAGTCGTTCATGTTAAATTTATTTAATATTGCCTTAACGTACAAACTTTGATCTAAGGTTAAAATATCATTATTTCTTTCAATTTTGATTCCCAAGAAAAGTTTAATTTCCTGCAAATCCTCCATTAAAAAGGAATTGGTTAAATGTTGTTTAAAATTTAACATAGTCTTATTGTCTTTAGTTGCAATTAAAAGGTCGTCAACATATAGAATAATATAAATATTTTTAGAAATGTTACCATTATCTAAAAAATAAAAACAAGGATCTACAGCAGAACTCTGAAAATTCATTTTTTTTTCAAAATCATCAAACCTCTGATACCAACATCTTGAGGATTGTTTTAGACCATATAATGATTTTAATAATTTACACACTTTATTGTTGTCTGCCTTTACACCCTCAGGGATCCTCATGTATATGTCCTCTTTTAATGTGCCATTTAAAAAGGCTGTCTTCACATCCATATGATGAATTTGTAAATTAAATTGATTTGCAAATGCTAAAAAGAATCGGAAACTAGAGATTCTGGCAACTGGTGCAAAAGTTTCATCATAGTCATAAGGATATTTTTGACTAAAACCTCTTGAAACCAGTCGAGCTTTGTATCTTCTTATATTTCCCTGTTCATCCTGTTTTATAGTGAAAACCCATTTACAATCAATAATATTTTTCTTGGAAGGTGTATCTATGAGGATCCATGTTTTATTTTTAATGAGTGATTCAATCTCATTTTGTACTGCCTGCTTCCACTGACAGCTATCTTCCAAGTCTTTAATTTCAGAAAAAGTTCTAGGAATTTTTGATATGGATGAATTTGTTGTTAATAGAAAATTGTATATATCATCGTCTTCATTATAAAAAATTTGAGGTATATTTTTAATCCTTTCACTTTTTCTGATACTGTCATTTGAAGGTATTATTGTGTCAATATCAGGTATTTTATCTAATTTTGAGATTACTAATTTACCTGGTTCGGCGTTAAATGTTTCTGATTCTTTACTAGGTATTACATTAATAACCTCATTAGATTTAATAGGGCGTGAAACCCTAAAATTTATTTCATCTATTATGACGTCACGGCAGGTAATAAATCTTTCTGCCTCGACATCCCACAGTTTATACCCATTCGGCTCGTACCCAAGTAAAATACATTTAAACGAGTTTTTGTCAAATTTGGCTTTTCTCGTTTTGTTATGTACACACGCAGTCAAGCCAAAAATTTGTAAATGGTTTAATCTAGGCTTTTTATTATGCCATAGTTCATATGGTGTTTTATTTATAAGCAGAGCGCGCGTAGGTGACGAATTTATTATGTAAGTTGCTGTTAAAACAGCCTCTCCCCAAAAAGCTTTTGGCAAGTTCGCTGCGGTCACCATCGCACGTGCTTTTTCAGTTATCGTGCGATTCATGCGCTCTGCTACACCATTTTGTTGAGGCGTATGAGCAACTGTTAGATGATACGTAATACCTTTTTCAACACAAAAATTTTTAAAATCTGCAGACAGATATTCTCCCCCATTATCACAGTAAAGTTTTACTAATTTAACATTAAAATGAACTTCACTTTTAGGTACAAAATCTTTCAAAACAGTGAATACTTCTGACCTATAAGTTAATAGATAGGTTACTGTGTAATGGGTGAAGTCATCAATAAACGTTACAAAATAATTTTTATTGTCAATAGTACTTGGGGTGATTGGACTGCAAACATCAGTGTGTATAATATAAAGTGGTCTATTATTATTATTTTTATTCTTTTCTTTTGCAAATGGAAGCCGTGTTTGCTTCCCATATATACAAGGTTCACATAAAATATTATCAATGGGGTTTACATTGCTAATATGAGAAATATCTTCGACCATGTTAAAACGTTTTAGTATATCAAATTTAACTTTACTCATATGACCTAAACGTTCATGCCATAGCTTAAAGTCGTTGATATATTTTTTTTTATCATGTTAGCACGTTTACCCACGTTTTTGTTTACATTTAAAACAAAATTAATTGATATTAATCTATTTATTAACTTACCAGTTAATATTACTTCATCCTTGTTTATAATTCTTACACCATTCGTGTCAAAAATTATAGTCATACCATTTTCTTGAATCCTTTGAACAGAAAGGAGATTGTATGATATTTCAGGACTGTACAGTACGTTTTCTATCCTTCCGGAGACACCAAGATTTGTCGTCACCTCAAGTGTACCTCTCATTGTCGCAGTTATGTAAATATCATTTTTAGCTACACTAATTTTTAAAGGCTTGTCTAACTTTACGCACTCGATCAAAATATTTTTACGATTTATTATATGGTCCGTAGCACCAGAGCCCAAAATAAAATTGATTTCATGTTTGTTACTCGAGTCGTTGTTAACGTGACTGGCTAACATAAAAGCAAACCCATCGCTGTTTGTTTGTACTGTCTGTATTGCACGTACGCGATCACATTGATTACCGAACATTCTTTTATAATAATAGCAGTTTTTTTTTCTGGTGATTTCTACGTCCACAATGACCACACGATACATTTGATGATTTGTACAGTGATTTATTATTTTTGGGTTTTATAGCCGATTTATTTTTGAAAATGAATTTATTTTTAATTTTCTTCTTATTTCCACCACTACCTGGAGGCATGTGTTGTTTTTCTGTGTAAAGCACTTTTGCACTTACATTGTTTTAATTTTTCAATTTAACCTCGTGGTCTTAACAGCCTTGTTTTCACAAAAGCTAGGTTTAAATTATTTTCGCTTAAGGTCTCAAGCGCAGTAATTACGCCGTCATACGCGTTAGGTAGTGTTAGTAATAGATGAGACACTTTATCCATTTCGTCTAACTTTGCGCCCGCAGAAATCAATTCGGCTACTATTTCGTCGAACCGTGTAAAATGATCAACTAGACTTTTGTCACTATTTCGTCGAACCGTGTAAAATGATCAACTAGACTTTTGTCACCCTGTTTTCTCAGGGCTAATTGAGTGGCTAAGCTTCGTCGTTCGTAGATTTTATCTAAATTGTAGAAAATCTCTTTTGCTGTCGTCTCACCTTGTGCAAAATTAAGAAATGTATCGGTAAGATACTCAATACAATAATTGCATTTTTAGCCACTGTATTTTTTTTCTTCCATTCGCTGGAAATTTCTGCGGGTGTTACTGCTTCCACTACTTCCAATACTTCCAATTCGGCAAGCAATGCCTTTATACGGAATTTCCACACATTATATCTCTCTCCGTTGAATGGGTGCATATTTCTCTTGCTGTGTTTATTTTCCATTATTGAATAATTAATGAATAAACTATAAACACTTTTACACTACTTAATATTGTCCACAGTAATATTTACGTAACCTGGGCCCATAACCTGTAGGAGTTATGGGATATTTAATAAAACTCACGTCTGTCAATTTATTTAATATTTTATTTTAACGTTCACAAAGCAAAGCTTTTAAAAGAACTAACTATAAACTTAAAACGCAATACATTATATTTCTACTTTGTCAAAACAAACACCACCCTCTTGTAGATACAAGCGCAATAAAACACATCTGCTTGTTATGGTCATTATTGGATTGCGGCGCTTTACAGTTTTAACAAAGGAGGTAAATAGATACATTTCATTATGATACAAATTTTTGTGTATATACCAACACGAATAACCTAAACTATTAAATAACCATCAACACAATTTATATAATAGTTTAATCATCTTTTTTTGTTTTGCTAAATTAAGGAATTTGCAATTTTACCACAAATTATGAAATCATACATGAGCATTTATTTTCAAATCGAACCTGGGAAAATTTTGAAAAAGATTCTCAAAGCTAATTTTTTTAAATATAGCCGACAAACCACAATTGTATCGGTATCTTAATGCAACAATAATATACAAACATAAAGATCTACCCACTAGTGCTATTCCAGTTAAAATAAATTACGTACGTCATATCGTATATCAAGAAATGAATATCGACGTACGACTGACTGGCGTTAATTTAAATGCATGCGTTGCGTCTTTTGTAGACGCCGTATTGTAAGCCTAAAGTCTACGCGCAAATTCATTTGGTGGTATGGTTCGTTTAGTCCATACACACGGTCTGTACACTTACAGACCGTGGTCCATACATACAATATTTTTTCTATTATGACCACAAGGGCTGCAAAAATGTTGTCTATGGTAAATACGCCCTTAGATAAAAATTCCGAAAGTAAGTTAATTTCGATTCTATAATTTTTTACAAGGCAGTTTTATTTTTATAGCGTCTAAAAGATATCTAATTGACAAATTTTTTCAAAGCATACAATCAAATGATAAAGGTAGTATGGGAAATAATAATTAATCCCTAACTAATTGTAATTTCTTCAAACCATTTAGGTGTGAAAAAAAGATGTGGACCAATGAACCTTCGCAATAGTAAGTAAAAACATTTATTTATGCAATACTACAAAAAAATTAGTGATTAATTTTACCATAATACATTTGTGGTTAAAATCTTTTGTAATCAGCTTTCATATTTAGTAACTACCTTTACATATTATATTACAAGCAAAACATGGATTCTGCATGTTTTTTACAATCACATAAAAAGCATGAGTTGTGATTATACCTCAGTTACGTCTCGTAAACGTATACTGTGATTATACAGCATGTTCCATTTATTTAGTTTCTACAAGCTAGTCAAGAGTATGCTTAATTTTTTTCAGATATTTTTTACACGTGTAATCAATATTAGTCCTTTTTTAAACATTCTAGGAATTTAATTATTGTCATTTATTTAAAGTTTTTATGGTTAAAAATTAAACAGTTTTATCCTAATTTATAGAATCATGTTACATTTATTAAAGGATAAAACATTTTTTTTAGGTAAACTTTTAACTTCTCATAAAATTGTTAGGATAATTATAATTTTAACCTATTTATTTCTATATTAACCCGCGATCAGTACCGGTGTTAGATTTTTTCTAACATTTTTCTGTACAACTTTTTGTTCGTGCCTCGTATTTCAACGCCTGGCAAGCTATGCCTCTCTCACTCTTTCTTCTAGTCGCCCCCACCATCAATTTACACGAGCGTCAACTGAAGGTTGTTTTGTTTGCTTTGATATTCGTTAATGTCGAGATGTTAGTAAGATTCTAACGCGGTACGGACGACGTAGATGCGAATTTTGAAGTGTGTTAGATAAAATCTAATATCGGTACATTCCGTGACGGTTTTTTTTTTTTTGTGGATGAGACTAAAAATTGACTCTAAGTTTAACTGATTTTCCTTATTTTTGGTATTTGTGATGGCATATGAGAGGGAGCAGCAACGTTTAGTAGCAGTTTGGGAGAGTATACAAGAAGAAGATGATCTGCAGCAGGATGAAACTAATCAATCTGACACGGAATCCACTTCTTCGCGAGGCGAAGCACATAAACAGACTGTACAAAACCCTGCATCTATTTATACTGGCAAAAATCAATCGGACACCGATTCCTCAAAATCCACTACTTCACGTGGCGAAGCACATAAACAGATTGTACAAAGCCCTGCATCTATGGAAATTATTGACAGAAGTCGTCCTTATTATATTGGCAAAAACGGTACTAAGTGGTTAGTGCACAAAGATAAAAAGCCAGTTGGAAAAACCCGACGTCAAAACATAGTTACACAGTTGCCAGGTGTAAAGGGTGTTGCCAAAGAAGCCAAAACAGTGTTGGATTGCTGGAAGCTTTATATCTCTGATGAAGTCATTCAGCATATTACGGATTGCACCAATAAAAAACTCTAAAAAATTAGACTTACTGGAAGCCTGAAACATAACACACCAACAGATTTTGATGAAATGTGCGCATTCATTGGACTTTTATACCTTGCCGGAGTCAAAAGGGCCCAACATTTAAATACCGCAGAACTTTGGTGTACAGACGGAACAGCTCCGGAATTTTTTGCTGCTACTATGTCAGAACGTCGATTCCACTCACTCTTACAGGCTATATATCCTGCTATATATAAGGTATATATAAGGTTTGATGATATAGACACTAGAGCAGAAAGAGCTCAAGAGGATCATCTGGCGCCTGTGTGATATGTATTAGATGACTTTGTTGTGAGGTGCTTAAAACATTACTCAGTTGGTTCTTACATAACAGTGGACGAGATGCTTGAGGGCTTTAGAGGCAGATGTAAGTACATTGCAAATAAACCGGCAAAATAGGGGATTAAAATTTACGCTGTTGTAGACTCAAGAATGTTTTATACACATAACAGAAATATATGCAGGTAAACAACCCATTGGTCCTTATGAACTGAAGAATGATGCCCATAGTGTTGTAACAAGACTCTTGAGACCCTACAGTGGTACTGTACGAAATGTAACTACTGACAACTACTTCACATCTGTGCCTTTAGCTAATGATTTGATAAATAATCACCGTATTACATTAGTGGGCACATTACGCAAGAACAAACGGGAGATTCCCCCAATATTTTTAGACACTAAATTATGAAAAACGCATAGTAGCATGTTTGCTTGGGGAATGGATTCCAACAAATGCCTTCTAACTTCATGTGTACCAAAACCTAATAAAAATGTCTTGATGCTTTCATCATTTCATGAAGACGATGAAATTGATCCAGAAAGTGGTGGTGCCTTGAAACCTTCGGTTATCTCTTTCTACAATCTCACAAAAGGAGCTGTTGATGTAGACAGAATGAAGGCAGAATATTCTACTACAAGAGTGAGCAACAGGTGGCCGTTAACTGTGTTTTGCTCATTACTCAATATTGCTGGAATAAACTCACAAATTATATACTACAGCAATACAAACACAAAGCTACAGCGAAGAACGTTTCTAACAGATCTTGCCAAGCAACTGACAAAGCCCCATATTATTCGTCGTTCAAGTATAATGTCACTCTCAATTCCACTGCGACAAAAAATTAGAAATGTTTTGGGATGTGAAGGAACGCCTCAGGAAGCTGTGGAGCCATCAAGTGAGGCGAAGCCTGGACGTTTCTTTTGTCCGAAGAGGAAAAATAGATTTACCCAGCACCGCTGTCATGCATGTTTGAAGCCCGTAGGTAAAGAACATACTGGCGAAACTCTTTTGACCTGCACCGAGTGCAACAACAAAGAAGAATCCTGAAATGTTAAATTGTTAGTGTATTGTTAGTATAAGTTAGTATTGTTAGTATTAGTATCGTTAGTATAAGCTAGTGTATTTTTTATTTCCTTCCAATTAGCAAGTTGTCAAATAAAAACGTTTCCAGAAAATATGTGGTAAGTTTATTACGCTCACTGTGCATGATTCGGGTCAAAAATAGAAATAAACAAAAAAAAATCATAAACACCAATAAAAATATTAATTGGTACCAACAGAAACTAAAAAAGGTACGACATTAATATGTAAGATAAAATCTAACACGGTACTAATTGTGTGAAATTTAGAAACGGTACCGATCGCGGGTTAAAGAGCAACTTAGCTTGTTATACATGTTTTAATTTTTACTATTTGATGAACTTTTTAAAGTTGCTTAAAGTAACACAATCTTATATTTTTTTATGTCGATAAGTCTAGAATTTTAAAATAGTTTGCAATTGAAATATTTACCCGAAGAATAAATATTTACTACGTGACGAATGTAAATTACAAAATCCTAATCGTCAACACTCTACAGGTCTAACATTTCTTTAAAAAACTTTCATTTTATGTAAAAAGTCTTGTGGCAATAATTGCAACAATATTTAATCACATGTAATACTTAACTACCTACAGCTACTTTTGCTTTGCAAGACGGTTAGTGTTGTCACTAAAAACAGAATGCTTCAAGTGTTTTAACCCTGCTGCACGGATGTAGGGTCCCAGGAACCCGAACGATCGAAATATTTGTAATGGTTTGGATTGTAGGTGGGGGTTACTGGCGAGGCCATGCATAGCCTCTTATTAGTAGGTGTTCCATGGCTATAGAGTGCGGACGTTTTTTTCGCGTTCGGTATTTAGAAGAAAATTGTACGTGCGGGTCCCTGGGACCCACGATCCGTGTTAGTGTAAGATGGCTAGAGAACAAAGAATTAGAGCATCTGATGATAATTTTGATGAAATTGCTAACAGATGGTTGGATGAGCTTGAAAGTGACGTCAGTGATACAGATCCCAATTTTGCCCTTGAAAGTGATCATGAGTCCAATACTGAAGAAGAATATAGTTCAGATGACGAAAATCCCCTTACCTGAAGCTGAACTTCAAGATAGTGATAGTAGTTCAACGGACACATATGCCACAAATAATCAAGGTAATATTTCCAGAAGCTATTACGGAAAAAATAAGTATAAGTGGGCTAAGAAAGGGCCTAATGTAAAAATTAGAGCTCGCAAAGAAAATCTAATAAGACATTTACCAGGGGTTCGTGCGCACGCTAAACAACTTGGAAATAAACCTAGTGGCGTTGAAGTCTGGTATTTTTTGTTCACAGACGAATTGTTGAATATAATCCTAATTCATACCAATAATAAAATTTTGTTATATAAACAAAAATTTGCAAACACAAATAAAGTAGAATTTCGTCCCATAGATATGATAGAGCTGAAGGCTTATATTGGATTGCTATTGTTTTCTTCAATATACAAGTCAAATCATGAAAATATCTGTTCCCTATTTGCAACCAACGGAAAGGGACGTGATATATTTCGATGCACCATGTCAGAAACAAGATATTCCGTCATTTCGGTGTGTCTTCGTTTCGACGACAAAGATACTAGGGAAGCCAGAAAAATCGATGATCCCTTAGCAGCCTGCTTTGATATATTTCAATTATTCGTGGAAAACTGTCAAAAGTGCTACACTGTAGGTGAAAACACTTGCGTTGACGAAATGCTTGTTGGTTTCAGAGGAAGGTGCAGTTTCAAGGTTTACATACCGGACAAACCAAACAAGTATGGATTAAAGATTATGGCGTTGACAGACGCACGAAATAGTTATTTTTATAACGGTTATATATATATATATATATATATATATATATATATATATATATATATATATATATAGCGCCAAAGGATCAGAAGGAAAAACTCTGTCCGAAGAAGAAAGAAAGCTTAGTGTACCTTCACAATCAATTGTCAGGTTAACTAAACCAGTTCATAATAGCGGTCGAAATGTAACAGCCGACAACTGGTTCTCTTCGGTGGAGCTCGTAAACAAATTATTAAGGGAAAAGTTGACATTTGTAGGAACCATTCGGAAGAACAAAAAATAGATTCCCCCGAATTCCTGCCAGACCGAAGGAGGTTAATTGGAACAAGCTTATACGGGTTTACGAAAGATATAACTCTGCTCTCTCATGTGCCTAAGAAAGGTAAATCTGTAATAATGATTTCTTCTCTTCATCATGATGCAACCAATGACAATGAAAATGGAAAACCAGAGATCATATCATTTTATAATACAACTAAAGGAGGAGTAGATACTCTAGATCAGCTTTGTTCAGTCTATTCAGCATCTAGGAAAACGAATCGTTGGCCAATGTGTACTTTTTATGCCTTAGTAAACATTTCATCGGTAAACGCTTATGTTTTGCACCAGGCCTACCCAGACACTTCTAAGACGCTAAGATTTCATTTTGTAGATGGATTAGCTTCAGGATTGACAGAACCACATATAAGGCGCAGGTAAGAAGTAACCATTAATATTTTTATAACAACTTTACATATTTGCATTATTTTTAGATATGATAACCCAAATATTAGAAAAGACCTACAGTTTTCTATGAAAAAGGTACTAGGTACTTCGCAAGAGGAGAGATGCCACGAAAGAGGAAATACCGGTCCCCCAGAGCGATCCAAGAGAAAAAGATGTTACTTTTGCCCGCCAAGAACGGATGGAAAAACCCTGACAGTATGCGAGAAATGCAAAAAACCAATCTGCATGCAATGCGCGAATAAAATTTGCAATAATTGTATCGAGTAGGGTTATATTATGAAGCTTTCGATAGTCTGGAAAACCATTTGTAGTTTTGGATAAATTTAGACATTTTTTATTATAATATTTTATAAAGTTATTGTACTTTATAGGAAGTAGAAAAAATATTTTTGTTCAAAGTCGAACATAATATTTTTTTTAATAACATTATTTTAGGTGTTATGTTAATTTTCGTATCCTGTGTTTGCTAAGGGAATCAAAAATTTGTTTTTTATTATTCAACAGTATTTGTATGTATAGATGTCATAAACACTTTGGTATCCCAAAATGTTATTTTCTTGATTTATTAGTTTTAGTTATGAAACCACCATTTTTTATTTTTGGGTCCCCGGGACCCATGATCCGTAAGTATGAGATAATAAAGTATATCCGTGCAGCAGGGCTAAAATTCTGCCAAAATGTTTACTCATATTTAACCATGGTATTGCGATGTTAATTCTCCCTTTTTCCACGTTTTGGGTCCCACTGATTGTAAAACAGCAAACAAAATTTTGGATACTCGTCCGTCCGGACGGTTATACAATATCTCAAAAACGTATCCAGCTGAAACTTATATAGTACGTATAGTTAAGTTTATCCAGAGTAATAACCATTTTATTTTGGTAAAAATTTGACCAAGTGCTGCACCAAGGTCTCCAAGCGCCCCGGGGTAAGAAAATTTTAGACACCCCTCCCTCTATGAGTAGTTCAAAATAACAGCCCAACATGTTTTTATTTTTATTATTATTAATAATTGTCAATTACAAAATAATAGCTTTGCGGGCTTTATTTTTGGCAAATTGCTTTATCGCCTCTTGTGCGTCTTAAGTTATTTATTAAATCTGACTAGATTGAAATAATAGCTAAATTTTCCAGCCGTTCTTATTGTGGCATTGTTGACCTTAAATAATGTTTAATTATCTTTAGTTTTGAAAAAGCCTTTCAGCTGTAGCACACTGAAACAGGCATTGTTAATAATATTCGTAATGCTATAGTAGTGTTAGGAAATGCATCTTCTAATTTATTTTTAATAATATAATTTAATGTCTCAATTGGGGATGGTATTATACCTTGAGTTTAACTCAAAATTTTGCAAAAACTGTAATAATCTATGTAATCATTCTTTACCGTTAATATTTTTATTTTCTTCCGTTAGAACTTGCTAGATTTGTGCAAAAGTTCAATTGCCCTTCTGAATCGTGCGAAGGTTTTGTGATAACTGCATTAACAATGAAAATTGCTTTTGTGTAGATTGAATGCTCAAATCTAACACACCGAAGAAGCACTCAACTTTGAAACCTAATTCTCTATTTTCTATTACTTATCATCATGCTCGTAAGTGAACTGATTTTTTCATTTTCTTGTTCTTGGTCTTAATACTTCTTTAGTCTCAAAATTTTGCCCCAACATCGAGCGAAGAACCAATTTCGGCTACATCGAGTAATAAATTTGAAAACCCTCTGCCCGATCTGTACTTTTTAAAAAAAATGGTTAATATATTTCAACTTGAACAAGCATGAGAAATGTCAAAATCTTTGGTTTGTAATATTTTACTTGCTTAAAGTAACATATGAATTCAAAATGTTTAAATTTTGCCTTCCAACTTACATATACTTTTTTTTCACTATCGCTAAATCGATACATTACCTCATTTTACAACGTTTGGCCAAGTTTCGCCAAGATATCTGGATGTTTGTGTGTGCCTGTGTGGATGTATGTCAGTATCCACGATAACTCCAGAACGAAAATACTTAAGTGCTTGAAATTTTGTATTTAACCTTGCTTTCATTTCGCTTCGAGCTGATTAAATTTTAGGAGAAATCCAGCGGTGGAGACGGGGGTTTATTAAGGGCAGTTTTTGGTTTTAGCCAATATTTCTAAAACAGCTGCATATTTCAAAAATATAAAAATACCCAGACATACATCTTAAACATATCGATTAATTATGTTCTATGTAATTTTTTTTATACGATGCGTAAGTAAGCGACAAACAATTCCTAAGGTACAATTTAAGTGTTAGTTCCAATTTTTTCATATATGAATAACGATTAAATTATTATAAGTTTTTGTTATGAACGAATAAGTTCAAAGGTAAATATGTAATTAAAAATGTTATTAATTTTATTAAATACATAAATAAAAAGTTTACCTCGAGTAGGATTCGAACCTACGACCTGTACTTTGCTAGAGTACCGCGCTAACCAATTGCGCCACCAAGGTTCAAGCCCCAATCGATGTAAATTTTGTCTTTATGTATGTAGAACTGATGTAAATTCTAAATATAATGAGATATTTATATTTAGAATTTACATCAGTTCTACATACATAAAGACTAATTGTCTCTGCAAATTTGTTCCCTGCATTGTTTTTGCTCTGATGTGAGCAACTGGCCAGTTTTTGGATCGTCTTCAAATGAGTCCCTCCCCCAACGAAACTGTTTTGACCAAAATTTTACTTGGTAATATGATGGCACATCATTTCCATACACTGTAGTCATCCTCTCGAAGATGATTTTTGGGCCATACCCTTCCTTTGCCAAAAACTTAATGACACATACTCCAGTTTCATTTCGCTCATGTTACTGCACTAATTCCCGTGGCAAATTTAATTTACAGATTGACTTGCTATTTTGAGAACATCACTTTGAATGGTTAACGCATACGCAATATTGTATTTGGTCGCCTAGCAACCCGTTTTCAGAGCTTGATAGATAATTTAAAAATGTCCCCTCGTATATAAGTTAATATTCTTTGAATAACGGCAGACCAATATTTTGTTTCTAAATTCAACAAACTTCGACTTACAGAGTCAATGGTTGTATTAGATTTTAAACGACTGTCTAAATCCGACAATTTTTGTAAGTTTTCGAAATGTGATTTGGCAGAATTAGAGTAAAATAGCACGAGGAAAACTTTCGATCTGATGTATCCCCAGGATAATCATCACATTAGTTTTGATACCGAGAAGGTCCATTTTCTACAAAATTTTAAATTTGAAATGGAATTAAACTATGTGGCCACAAACCAGGGTCTTCAATAATAAAGCTGTGACTCTGGACATTACCTACTTTTATGCCTCCTGCTAAATCCGAAGCTGGCTCTAAATTTGAAATATTTTCATTAAAAAGTGTATCTATGGTACTTGTAGATTGCTGCGACAGCGATGTATCCATCTGTGCATCAGTAGATGCCATGTATGTCGACAAGGAGGACGTTTATGGTCCATCTTGTGTTTTTTGCAAAAATTGTTATTTTCCCATAATTTTTCTCTAAATTTCTTCGCGTCTTCTCTTCACTAATGAGGTTTTGATGTCCCGAAAGTTTCATCTTTCGCTTTTCTGAAGACATCAAAATAACGAATAATTTAAAAAAGTGGAGGATTAATCGAACAATTAATGTTTTTCAGTTTCAATCGTTAAGTATTTCTAGTTATCTACTGATAGCTGTAGAGTAGGTACAATATACCTATACCATATACATATATAATGTGTGTAGCATGTAGCTGAAGATTATTGTGGAAAAGCGTAATCGATAGATATAGTGTAGTATACACCACATATACTTATACTTTTGTAATAAAAGTTTGTATATTTCAATCCATTGTGTTTTTAGAAAATATGGATGTCAGTTATTCATTTTCTTTATTTAAGCACGTTTTTCCTTCTTGAACATTCCACTGAAATTTTTCGTTTAATACTAAAATTTGTTTATTTCTGAATACAATAACCAAAGTAAAATGTTTAATTAGAATCAACATCGTCTGATGATCTGTCTGATAATCCTATAAAGGAGTCAAGTAACAAATCACCTGGTAAGAAAAATAATGATAACTCAATTCATGTTTACTCAGATAAGGAAATAAAATACTCAAATGTTTACAGGTATTCCCGTCAGAGAGAGTTCAAAGTCAGAAAATGAAAATGAAGACATTGCAGAACATTTTCCATTCAGTGAGAATGCAGATCAGACGATAGCTATCGTGCATCTATCGGTAGGGATAATCACTTCAATTATAACCTTTTAATAATTTGAGAATGTTATTGTGTCTAATTCAACAATAACTACATTGGTTTCTTAGTTTTTACAAAATTTAATGTAAAAAACATGACTTTGTTTTTTTGGATTACTGTTAATAGTATACTATAAACGAGTGTTACTTCCTTTTACAACCAAACAATGTTCTAAATCAAACTAGAATTTAAATTGTAATTATTTCGTATTTTAAAAGCTTAAAATTTGCAAAATAGAAAACTTTTCAAAAGACTTTTTATCACTTACATCCGTTAGAAAACATGTTCTGTAAAAACCTGCTTTAATAATCTTGCGTTTTACTATTCCAATTTTTACCAATCCCGGTAAAAAAACACTATTGCATGTTTTGTAAGAAGCTTGTAAGCAAATATGCTCGCCACCTGGAAGTTCACTAAGATTTAGATATTTCCTTTATACTTGTGTTGAAAAAAGGCAAGTAAATAATATTTAACATGTATACAGTGTGTTTCACTTTTCACACTCACTACTCAATATTTCCATTATTCATCTAGACCATTTCAAGTGTTAGTCAAAAGTACTGAAATATAATAAAAAATATTTCCATAATTATAAGAAAATTTTACTTTAAATGACTCTACTAGGAACGTAAATAAATGGTACATGGTTTTATCCCAAAAAGTATTCGGAATCACAAAAATTGTCCAAATTTATGTTATCATTGAAGAAATCACTCTCCTGCTGCATTCAAAAATACATAAGAAAAACTGAAAAATCATATTAGGTCTGATTTCATAAAGAAGTTATTAACAGAATTTAGGACACAAATCTAGGCATGTTCACTTTATTAAATTTTTGCATAATCATAATAATTATGAAATCCAATTGTTGTTGACTTGATTTAAATTTTTATAAGTGCATCTTAAATAACTATTTTTGTGATTCAGAGAAAGTTTCAAGGTAAAACCAGGCACAATAATGTTTAATTTTATTCTTGGTATTTATTCGTGATCGCAGTAGTGACCGAATAAAATTAATTTGAAACTTGTATAAACTTTTCTTTTACGTGCTGTATCTTTGGCCAAAACTTTGCTGATAAAATAATAGAGATAGGAGTGTGAAGGTAAGACATGAAAACACACTGTATTTACATTGTTTTTAATACTCATAGGTACTCAGTACATTAAAAGAATCGAATGTTTTAAAAAAAGTTTATTATGTCAAATCCTTTGATTGCCATCTTGCAATGCACTTATAATTTAAAATAAATTATGCACTTTTATCAGGTTCCTTGGAGAGAAGTCGACAAATTGAGGTGTTACGTAAACGAGGAGATTTTGTGTACAACTCAAACAAGCAACGTATTAATAGTAGCCAATTAATAGTTTGTCATCGAACTCAAAAGGGGAAACATCCTGCACAGTTTGAAGTCTGTGGTTATTGTAATGGATATTACTCAAAACAGGCGTTACGAAAACATGTACCTATGTGCCATAGAAACAATAATACAAATAAATCCAACTGCCAAATATTTGGACGGAGAACACGAAACAATATACACGAGAAATCTAATACTATCTTAAAGGAAGAAGTGTTTCCTGTGTTAAGAGATGATTCTGTAACACACATTATTCGTCATGATAAACTGGCCATTTTATTTGGCAACAAGATGTGTAAGAAATATCGTCAAAAACACCAATATCAAATGATAAGGTCATGCTTACGACTTATTGGTCGACTCTTAATTTGTGCACGGGAGATACATAAAAATGTGACAGATTTCACATCTCTTATGCATCCACAACATTTTGATACCGTCACTATTGCTGTGAATGCTGTTGCTGGTTTAGAAAGTAATGAGGGAAGATATAAAGCTCCATCCACTGCATTTGCATTAACTACTTTATTAAAAAAATGTATGAAATTGTTAATTACTGAATGCATAAAACAACAAAATACCCAACTAAAACTTATCGCCAAAGACTTTTTCAAAGTTCAAGAAGATGAATTTTCAACCACTGTAAATAAAACAGTAACCGAGAATCAATTACAACAACAGCATTTAAAAAGCACTTATTGCCAAAAACAAATGACATTATACTTTTAAACCAATTTTTGAAAAAGAACCAACAACGATGTACCCAATCACTGGAGAGTCTATTCGATCTTAAAATCTGGAAAGAGCGTGCTGAATACACGTTAATATCAATTCAGGTATTCAATAGGAAACGGAAATGCTGATTCAGATATTTGCAACGTTCTTATCGAAACTGAAAAAAATGCGGTGCACGAATTCGCCAGAATAACATTAAGAGGGAAACTAGCTCGAAACGTACTAATTCTGGTTGATCCAGAAACTGTAAGGTGTCTTGGAATCATTTTAAAACATCGCATAGAAAAACAACTCATTTATTTTTGGCCTTCCAGGGCACAGTAAGTACTTGCGTGCCTGCCAACTTTTAAGAAGGTATTCCATAGAGTGTGGTGCAGAAAATCCAGATGCGTTACGAGGAACATATTTAAGAAAACACATAGCTACAAAAAGTGCACTCGTGAATTTCCAGAAAATGAAGTAATAGACTTGGCAAATTTCATGGGCCATACTGAAAAAATCCATAAGCAAATTTTCAGACTCCTAGTAGTAACAAGAGATATTGCAAGGATGTCCCAATTGCTCAATATGGCTGAAGGCAATTCTGAACCAAGCACATCCAAAATTCAGCAAGCAGCCATAACCAATACAGGTGATACAGTGGATGATGGTACTTTATCTTTAGATAATGAAATGGAGCCACCGAAACACAACCAGGTCAGATGCTTAATTTGTTTTATGTTTATACCATATGTTGTAGGTAGTTAGTTACATTTCTAAATTATAAGTTCTGAATTGATTGAAGTAACTTCCAATAATTATTCATTCCTTTTTAGTAGTGGAGCAAGAAAACCAGAATAATTTAATAATTTAATTATTGAAAAGTACAGAACGAAAAACCAAATCCGGTAAATTATAATTTATATGTTTTACTTGATGATGAAATTAAAATGACAAAAATTTATAAATTTCTCCTAAGATCATTACCTGATATTAATAATGTTTTGGTTGTTGTACAGTATCACCTATGGGACATGTAAAAAGAAGATCATGGCAGACTCCAGAGAAGGAGTGTGTTAAAACTTACTTTGCTAAGCATTTGAATGGGAATAAATTACCTACATTAAGTGATTGCCAGGATGTAATACATGCATTCGATGTATTACAAACATGAACTGCAGCCCAAGTTAAAGCGTGGATAGATGGTGATATAAGAAGAATGAGAAATAAATCTAAGCAAATCAAAGAATGTAAGTTTTCCCATATTTAGGTGATTGACATTATTTTCAAATTTTAGGTAAACTGAGATGGACAACAAAAGAAAAGCATATTATTACCAACTCATTTAGACACTATTTCGAAAACCTCACTTTACCATCATTACCAGAATGCAACAAATTACTACGAAACTATGATATCTTTTGCAATCGCACGTCAACTGCTTTAAAAGCTTATGTTTTTAATGAAAATTTAAGAACCAAACGTAGAAATCAAAGTTAATGCCAGTATTTATTTAGAAATATTGTTTTTATTTACGTGGAATAAACTCATTTTTGTTTGTTTTTTAGGCTAACGTTAGGTATATAATTAATCAAATTCAAAAATAAAATAAAAACTTCGTTTCCAATAGTACATATAAGTACTTTTTAGATTTCTATTACAATATAACCCTACAAGCAAAATCGAGTGATTAAGTAATATTTAACAAATTTCACTGGTTTACACCATGACTCATTAGGGACTAGTTTTTCCACTTATGATGTTCACCTAATTTGTAAATGCATATACTTTTTTTTTAATAGTCATCCTAACGTTAAGTTGTAATGTGTAATTAATGCAATGCCCAATGTACCTACTTCAACTAGTTTGATTTTAGTGAATATATTTATCTAAAATTTGTTGAAGGTCATTTTAGTCTCTTGACAATCAGTTAAAATTACCTTATTTTAGAGACATAGACCATTCTTTATTTTATTTGTACCATCTAGCTTTACCACATAATTTTGCTGTTCTTGTGATTTGTTCCAAAAATCAATGAATGTCTCTCTGCCAAAAACTGAAGGGTACCTACTTGTTAACTAAAAAATTTTAATTGGATTAAAGAACGTATACAAAAATAAAGCTACTTGCGAAATTCAATTCTTCAGCCGTTTACTGGCATCTGTTATGCACTAAACCAATTATTAGGTACTTCTAATACATACTGCATCAGTCTGCGAACGATCCTACTGACAAATTATTTGCAAGAAAATATTAATAAAACAATTTTGTTCAAATTTTAGAACGCTTCCAATATTACACACATAATTTATATGTTAAAATTCTTTTTGGTTGACAACCTCTCTTCCCATAATCATTTGGTACAAATCAATGACTATTATAGTCATTGGTACAAATTTTAATGGTTATTTTCCTAACAAGTGCGCAAAGTGATACTATCCTGCACGCAAAAGCAGTAGACGAACGACGCGAGTTTTGTGCGGGAAAGACATTGCGCAAGTGTTAGGAACAATACTTTTTCTACGAGTATCTTAGAAAAATAAAAATCTAAAATAAATAATTAAACTTTTTATTGCCACACAAATACAGAAAAAATTACTTTTTCTGAAATCGATCAAGAATGTTTACTTTCCGGGAGCAACTTCAAACCCCAAAATATGCTACACTAGTATTTTAGTTTGTTGCTAAGCAACGAACTTTCAATTAATTTATGATAATGATTCCGATTTCAGAAAAAAATGTGATAAAAATGTGTAACGTGTACATAAATTTTAAAATAATAAAAAGTAATTATAAAGTTAATGAAATAATAATTTCTCCAAAAAATACTAACCTTACACCACTTATAATTGTGCCTTTGGTTCATCGGTTGATTAATAGGGTGGGTTCAAATAAAATGATTTGCTTAATTACCACTTACCATCAATAATAAAGAATGTAAAAAATAAATGAAGTTATCTCGAGCGCCAAATTGTTTTTTAAAATATCGGAACAATTAAACCGACTTTACAAAAATGTAAAAAAACAATATACAGACTATGTTTATTAAATATTAAATGTAATGAGGAAATAATAAAGGTCTTAAAATTATGCTTAAAGTACTAAATAAAACACTACATAAATACCTTAGAAATTTTGTACACAAACTTTTCTTTTTGACAACCTCTGGTATCTAAATATGGTTACGAAGCGGTTAACCTGCATGAAGTCATTCTTACGTCATCAATGTGTAATCTTGACATAATGTTATCAGCCACACCCCAAATTGAATTTATCTTTATAAAATCCGTGTAAATTTCTTCTTAAAATTTTTAAATCCACTTCTTATTGCATTATATGGAAGTATGTTGTAAATTGAAGTAATGATAAAGGTGTAATTAAAGTAAAAAATGGTATAAATACGTAAAGAAAAATGTAAAGAAAACGCCTACAAAGAACAAAATGCTTTACTTTTATGTAAATGTATTAAAAATATATCTTACCACCAAATTGATGGCGCTTTCACATAAATTTAGATAAAATCAAAAAGAAGCAGCTTCATGCTTCGACATTAAAACCGGAAGTGAAAATGATGGAGGCTTTCGAAGTAGAGGAAGCGGTTCTGCGCACATGATATGAACAGAATAACTTAGCGCAGACGCGTTACTTATAAGATAAGAAATGAATAAAAATTGAAAGTGGGAATATAAATCTTTATGCACTAAGAAGATATGCAAATTAAGTTGCCTACCTCATACCCATATCTCATTAATTAAAATTTTCTTGTATTTAGAACTAAATGAAGGAAAGATCCTAAATTGAGGTATATTTTATATAACACAAAAAAGGGTTGTTACAAAATAGTATGTGTACTTCGTAGTAAAAGCACATTCCCAGACTTTAATGCTTGGTTGGCCTCGGCTTTGCATTGTCGTTCGGGAATGTATTGCTTTTACTACTAGATACACAATATACTATTTTATTTCAACACAAATACAGAAAAAAATTATTTATTATTAAGAATACTAATGTTAAAGGTAGGTACATCTAGTTGCATGTTGAAGGTTTATTGTGGATAGCAGCTGATTTCTTGGGAATGCGGACGATGATGATTTCGCTGCTCATTGTTGAGTATAAGTTTGTTTTCATATTTAAACGGTTCTAAAAGATTTTACGCCTACTGTGAAGGATAACTGTAATTTTTATGTACGTATAGGCTTAGGACAAATATAAATATACACCATTAAACCCAAAAACTATAGTTATTTGTTATACAAGACGATAAAATACAATTTTATCGATCAGTGAAAATGTTAATAAAGTAATTTTCACGAGTCGATAGTTGTATTTTATCGTCGTGTATAACATTCTATTTTTTTCTATAGCAAATTTTTAACGAAAAATTAAACGGATATTAATTGAGTTAGTCACGTTTTAAAATCTCAGTAGTATGGGTTGCTAGGGTTGACACTGAGTAAAACAAAATGTTGTTTATCAGAAGTTGTGGTTTCTTCAAAAAAAAAAAAAATTTTGTCTACCCTTGCTGTTAAAGTTCAACTTTATCTACCCTTGCGGTTAAAGTGAAACTTGATTTATCGATTTGGGTTGTTGAAAGCACACTTTAACAATTGGTATAGAAAAACATATTTTAATTATGTGTAGTAATGATGAAAGTTTACATTTTCCTATATATTCGTTTCACTTTTAATAATAACAGATTTCCATTTTTTAAGGACAGCTGCAGATGCTAATGAAACGTTTAAACGAATACAAAAAAAAGCTTAGCAGTCACACTTTCATTTTTATTTATAAGACCAATTTTAAAACAAATGATTTATTCACAAGTGAGGTTAAACATATACACATTATCTTACTAGGCAATCTCAAAAAGCCGATATAATTAATATATCCAAGGAAATGCTACGCGGTAACACTTACCTATTCGTCATTTGAATTGAAAAACTCGAAACCAATACCATTTCTCTCTGTGGGAACGAACTAATTTAGCTTGTAGATAAACTGGTTAAACCCCCAAAATTGAATACCAGTTATCGTTATATAATGGTTGAGTACAAAAAATTTTCCTACCCAAATTCTTGTATTACTAATACTACAGAACACTACTACTAATATAACGACTAACTTAAACTAAACTGCTTAAATGACCATAATTAAATAGCAGTTATCGGCATATGAGTTACTCATCGAACGTTGGTTAATTTTTCATTTTGTTTGCATTCAGTGCGAGAGAGGCGATTTCCAATAGTTGAGTACAAAAAATATATCTACCCGGATTCTTGTATTATTTAAACAATAGAATCTTATTAACTCACTAACATAATGAATACTAAAATGAAGGATTGTTTATAAGATTATGGTTGCCGAGAAGAAATATTTGAAGAAACCGTGTAATTTCTATCCCATTAAATTAATTAATGGCAAATTCACTCTTACTAGTTGTTTTTACGCAAGAAAATCGGAATGTAGAATATTTTTGCATATTATTCGTATGTACCCAAACGGATCATTTCGTGAAAAAATATGTCCCCTAACTGCACAGTATATTACTTAAATATATACCGGTATATATCGATATGTACCGGTATAAAAGGTCCTCAAATTTCTCGTTTAATATATATATATATATATATATATATATAGTAGTAATATGGGGCCGGTTCTGGACCAGTTCAAGGTCACTCGCCCTCTGGTGGTGAGAAACGAAAGCTTTTGGAGCTCTTTCGAGGTCAAACTTTAGGCGGGAAATTTAAAATTTTGGGGCTGGTCAAGGTCAAAGCTAAAAATAGAAGTTGCAAGGTAATCATAAATCTGAAAATAGTTTTCAAGGTCAAAGATTATTGACCTACGGTGGTGTCATATTACATTTCTTAGAAATATAAAAAGGTCAAGGTGAAAAGCTAAAAAATAGAAAATCTAAGAATAGAATTTTCAGGATCAAACTTTTTGGCGGGAAATATAAATTTTTTGAGCTGATCAAGGTCAAAGCTAAAAATAGAAGTTGCAAGGTAATCATTCTTAGAAATCTAAAAGTTTTTTTGAGTAGGTTAGCAGTTCCGAAAGGATGCATGTTTATAATAAAAAGGCTTCTCCGGGATTGCATGATTCAGTAAACTTTTTATTGCTAGAAACGGAGAAAGTAATAAGAATGATAAGAAGAGAAAGAAAGAAAGAATTATTAAGTATGGATGAGAGAAAGAAAAGACTCGAGGTGTTAATCAAGGAAATAAAAAAATTGAGGATAGATTTAGAGCTGTATGAGCTAAAAAAGAAAATAATGCAACTTCGAGTGAATATGCCATGAAAAGTATTAAATAAATGTGCATTGTAATTTGAATGAAAGACGCTTTAAAAATTAAATAAGTAATTACAGTAGTGCATGTTATATTGCATAAAGAAAAGGCACTTGAACAGTATTCATTTGAAAAAAAAAATAATGTGTGTGTAGGAATAGAAGAATAAAAAGTGAAAAGACAATTTAAAAGAAGTTTCCGTATGGTTAAAATAAATCAATTTTAACAAGGTGAATGCTTTTACAAAAGTGTGTATGTTTTAGTAAGTAGAAAAAGTAGTTTAGCTTAAAATCAGAATATCAATTTAGTGGGTCAGTTTAATTATTTTTTGGAAAATTAATAAATGAAATGGATAAAATGTCACTTGTAAAACGCAATAATGTAAAAAAAAAATATTTTTTTTACTGGGAAGTAGGGAAAAAATTTAAAAATTCAGGAGAGCGTTTCGTTTAGGACTCAGTGTTATTTAAGTGAAATTGTGCTTTTTTTTCCTAACATTGAAAGTTCTTATTCAAAAAATCTGTATATATAATAAATAATATATACCAATCATTTAAGAGCGCACATGGTAGCACTTTCAAATTTAAATTTAAGGAACACGTAAGAGATTCCATGCAATTTTGAACTCACTTAAATCTTATGCTGTAGTAAAATCATAAATCAACATTAAACTTTCTCATTTAAATTTTATTTGTTTTATAATAAAATAAATCACATTTTATTTGTAAATACAAATATGTAGTAATTTGTTCTATTTATAACATTAAATTTTATATACATATGGGGTAAATCATAACTAACTTCATTTAAATGGTGAATCAAGTTTATACATATAAAAAAAGCCTATAATTTTAAAATGGAATATCAATAAAGTTATGTATGAGTGTAATTTTTAATTTAACTATAAATAAAAGAAATGTAGAATGATATGCAAAAGTGCAAGTTGTGTTGCATAAGTAATTGGCGTGCACTTGAACTATATTCATTTTGTATGTGTACATGTAGAATGTTAAGAAGAATAGTTAAAAGACATACATGCTTACTAATAAAAAGAGATAAAACACGACTCGAATTGCTTTTTACAATATATATAAAATTGGTGTACTCATTATACTTATAATCCATTCGCCATGTCTCAGTCTTATAGGAAAAAGTATTTCACTTTTTCACAATCATTTCAGTCTCTTTTAACTGTATTATATTTTCACACTTTCTTTATCTGCATGATATTTTACAATAACCTTCTTAGTGTATTTTTAAGTTATCATTTATTATAATTATGAACTTATTTGAAATTAACATTTTGTATTCAACACTTACTTAAGGATTCAATTATTTCCTTAACTTATAAGTTTTGTTATGAATGAATAAGTTCAAAAGTAAATATGTAATTGAAAATTATTATTAATTTTATTAAATACGACTACTGCGACTGTTAGGTAAACTTTTTATTTAAGTATTTAACAAAATTAATAATAATTTTCAATATCCTTAACTCATTTGTTTTCACTTTTTAACCTTTAAATAAAACAACTGTTAAATAGTTTTACACTCGTTTTCTGTTTCTTTATATATGTGATAGAGATATTTAATAAGAAATAAAACAATTACACATTTATTTATTTATTATAATCCGTAAATGTATATGTAAAAAAAAATAATTATAATTACACTTAAGTTCCCTACCCTACAAAAACTAAAACTAAACACTACTTTAAACAATAAGAAAGCTACTTCTGTCGAACAATTTCCACATTTTTATTAGCTTCAGCTAACTCACTAGTTAAACGATACACTTTTGACACTTTAGAATTTTCAGAGACTATGTATGTTCACAAAATGACCTGCAACCACCTAACACTTTTGATTTTAAATTCATGCAGGTTTGTGGGATCCTGCGTTTAGAGGGCAGGGTCTTGAGTTATGGGTGATTGTGGTGGTGAACCCCTTGGTGTGATTAATCCAAGTTTTTCCCTCCACATTGCAGTAAAGGTGGGTGCAGTAGTGCTGGTGGTGGTGGTGAATGTTTTTATACTCCCATTTTATTAACTAGTATTAACACTTAGCGATATTTTGTACATATATACATATCTAACAAAATTATTATTATTATTATTATTATTATTACATCCTAAATTATTACCGACAAAAAATAAATTACATTCTAAAAAAATTACTACTAATGAAAAGAAAACCTAATTACTAACTTATATACAGATAATACACCCATCACACATCAATCCCATCCAACGTACGCATAATGTTTTCTGTGTTTTTAATACTGCGACGCACACATTCTAACTCCCGATTTGCCTTAGCCAATTCTTCGGTAAGACTTTCGTTCGCTTCATTCCCATCACCTCACTATTAACATAGTCGTTGTAAATTTTACGTAACCACGCAAAACTTTTGTTTTTAAACGCCTGCAGGGTTGGTGGTGGATCCTGCTCTTCGTGATGAGTAAGGTACTCATCTACTAACGATAAATTTTTACCTCCGTATTGGAGGTTCTGCAGCGGTTGCGGTGTTGCCATCACCGTAGTTGCTGGTGTTATGCTGAAACGATAAATAAATGTGGTTGTACTAAATACTCTATGAATTAGTAAAGGGAAACAATAATTTTCAGCTTTCTCTCGTCCTTTAACGTACACCTCATCTGCTGTTGATATGAAATCACTAAGTATACGAGGGAATAGATGTGGAGAAGTATATCCATATTCCCACTTGATAAAGTGGTGGTTGTGAATTAACCAGTTAGCTTATTTTTGAAATTCACTCTCCAAGGTGTGCCATGGAAATGGAGGCTTGAATACATAATGAGCAATTTGCTCTCCATTATATATCGCTAGTTCCTTAGGTGTAAATATATTTCTTGCTGTTTTGAATCCTTGCACATCAATTATAACAATCATTACTTTTCTATATTTATCTGGTTGTCTTGGTTAGCGCGTTGTATATGCTCTAATGCAATCGTGCAGTATTTCTGCATGCTACATTTAAACAAATAGAACTAGTTTTCTGGTTAGGTTTACACACACTATTACAATAGTAAATACGTAAGCGATTTTACTGTGCAACTTACTTACTTAACCTTAACGCCATTCCCTTACGGGGTAGGCAAAACAATCCCTGCCTCTTATTTATTTTTCATTCACAATCTTTCTCCATGCTTTCCTATCTCCGCATACCTCCCTAGCTTCGGCAAGATTCATACATAGTCTCTGACATGCCCTTTTGTTTTTAAAACTCCTTATCTTTATTTCCTTTATCATAGATTCTACTACATTCAGCCAAGTTTTACGCGGCCTACCAGGCCCGGCCTTTCCCCTAACCTCACCCACAAATATTTGTTTCGTTAATCTTGCGTTGTTCATTCTCTCAATGTGACCAAACCAACGTAATGTACAACTTTTATATCTATCCATCATAGTCTTTTCCTCACCACACTCCCTCATTATGCATTCATTTTTTATCTTGTCCCGTCTCGTTTTACCACATGCGCTTCTCAGAAATCTCATACCCACGGCATTTATTTTTCTTTCGTGCTTTTTTTGACATACGCATGTCTCACTTCCATACAGTACCGACGGGACGAATACGCCATTATAGATTGCTCGTTTCGCAGCTAGACTCATGCTTTCATTTCTCATTATCGTCCACATACTTCCAATCACTTTCCTTCCAGCATTGACCCTTTGTCCAATCTCGCTCTCAATTGTACCATCTGCAGTAAACATTCTACCCAGATATACCAGCTCGTCCACTTGCTCCACAATTTCATCTTGCAGAGTAAATACTCTACTCTCCTTTCCACCTTCCCGATTGAACACCACAATCTTAGTTTTGTTCACGTTTACCTTTAGGTCCATGCTCTCACAGACTGTATCAAACTTCCTCAGAGCGGTTTGCAGCTCATCCGCACTGTCACTTAATAAGACTGTGTCATTTGCATACACCAGGAGTCGTACATTTACGTCACCAACCATTACACCATTTGTATCGTTACATGCTTGTCTAAGACATTTATCCAGAACAACCACGGTGACATCACACAGCCTTGTCGCACTCCTTGCTCAATATTAAAGTATTCACTCACACCATATTCATTTAATATTTCCCACATCTTCTCTCTGTTCACTCTGTCATATGCTTTCTTCAGATCTACAAACGCACAGTACAACTTCCTTTTTACCTTTAAACACTTTTCGATCACCTGCGGGAGAGCAACCATCTGACACACATCCTCTCCCTGGCTTGAAGCCACCTTGCATATCCCACATCTTAGATTGTGTAGTTTCTCGTACTCTATCAATCAGTATTCTCCCAAAAACTTTACCAGGTACGCTGAGCAAGCTTATTCCTCTGTAGTTCTTACAATCACTCTTGTTCCCCTTACCCTTATACAATGGTACAATGATCGCGCTCTTCCAATCACTCGGCACTTTTCCACACATAAGGCATACATTGAATAATTCTTGCAATCTTCGTATAAGCTTTGCACCACCATACTTGAGCATTTCACCAGTGATTTCATTTACGCCAGCTCCCTTGCCGTTTTTCAACCTTCCTACCGTTTCTCTACCTCATTTATTCCAATATCCTTCTCAGTTTCATTCATCATTTCTTCTATATTCTCCTTATTTAACTCTTCAGTCTTACTTTCCTCACTACTGTACAGCTTTCCGAAAATTCTTGCCAGCATTTCCTCACTTCACAATCGTTCCACACTTTTTCGTTTCTATCATTCATCACTCCTGCAGCGTTCTGTTTTGGGCCACGTTTTGTATTTTTGACCCATTTCCAGAAGAGTTTTTTGTTTCCCTCAAAATCATTCTGCATTTTCTCTCCTTCTACAGCCATCACTTCCTCTTTACTTATTCTCACTGCCTCCTTCGCTTCTTTGTTTCTTAATCTGTACACCTCATACAATCGTTTCTTCTCAGTCTCACTTTTTGCAGCAATCATTGCCATGTACGCATCTTTTTTTTTACTTACTGCCTTTTTTACCGACTCATTCCACCAAGCACATTTTTTCTGTCTGCCTACAATCACTCTTCCACATATTCGCACGGCACAATTGACAACAGAGTTTATCAAGCTTATCCGTGCACTTTCAACGTCAGTGTCTTTTATTTGTTCGTTCCACACTGTTTCATTCACATTCAACTCTTTATTCACAGCATCTACGTATTTCATTCTCGCACCATTATCCACTAGTTTGTCAACACTAATTCTGGACGTTTGCACTACGTTTGCTTTCCTTCTCCACACGCACTTTTGCCCTAAACAAACTCTCAATACAACCAAAAAGTGGTCCGATCCACACTCCGCTCCGCGCATTACTTTTGTGTCTTTCACCAGGTTTCTAAACCGTTCATCATACACTATCAAGTCTATCATACTTTTAGATTCACCTCTTTGCCATGTATACATATGCACATTTTTATGTTTAAACCACGTATTGGATACAAACAGGCTTCTCTCCACACAGATGTTCAGCAGGTGTTCACCGTTCTCATTGGTTCTTTGGTCTCCGAACTTTCCTAGAACGCGTTCACTATGTTCTCTCTGTACACCCACCCATCCGTTTATATCCCCCAATATAATCACTCTTTCGTTTGGCTTACATACGTTCAACACGGTCTCTACTTCATTCCAGAAGTTCTCACGCTCCTGGTCTCTTTCTCCATTCACCGGTGCATAGCATGCAATAAGAAAAATTATTCGAAACTCCACTTTCATTCTAACCCATATTACCCGGGGAGGATACTAATTCGTACTGTTTAACACATCTTTTTGCTCTTTCACTTATGATCACCCCAACTCCTTTTGCACCATGCACTTCCGTCTCAACTCCTGACCATAGTGCCAGGCTGCCATCCTCCATCTCCACAGCATCCTTTCCTTTGCGCTTTGTCTCCGATACACACAGAATATCAAGGTGCCTTTCGTACATTACATTCGAAATTTCAAATTCTTTACCATGCATACCTCTAACATTCCACGTACCGACTCGCCATTCATTCCTTGCACAGTCGTCAGCAACGGGGCCTGTCTGTTTCGACCTTGACCGCCCCTTGTAGCCAGGCCGATCCGAGGCAATTGTATTATTTTTTTGAGTAATATCATAGCGAGCAGACCGGTTACTGGCCAAGTCGTGCCCCGGACGATGTAGCATTCCCTACTAACGGTATCGTCCTACTACCGGACAGTTATGTCTACTGTCACGACATAAAAATAGATATAAATAATAGATCGTATACTTACTGTATGAATCTCAAAATGTACATATATATGTACATTTTTTTTGTTTCCTTCTTACCTGCCCTTCGATCACATCACGCGTTTCAACCATACTGCTCTATACGCGATTCCTGGTTCCGCGCCCCTCATTGTACTTGCTGGTATTTATTAGCGACCAAATGATTCAATTATTATTTATTTATTATTATTTTTTTTTCATTTAATAATTATTTATCAAATCAGTTTTATTGTCGCGAGCCGTGTTACTTAAATAAATATTTTATTAATTCTCTATGAATTCATCGTTATTGCAACAATGTATACCTGTTCGGGTCCACTCCTTAGACAAAAGGTTTACGTTTGCTTTATACTTTTTTTAAGTTAAAGTTTTAACAATCACATGGGTTTAATAGAGCCGTATTTTTCGTACATACTGTAGCGATCCTAAATGTTATTTCGCGCCTATTTCAACTAAAGAGCCTTTTACTGGTTAGATTATCATTATCTTCGTTTATTATTAATTCAAACCGCTGGGTATGAAAACCTGTTCAAACGCTTACCCTTATTTGATTGATTTAGAAGTTGTCATTTAACATGTATTAACATGTATTTAACTGAAAGCACCGAAATAAAGCTACTTATTTAAATAAAAAGTACAATAATCTTTTATGTTTAAATTTTTATTACAAAAAAATTTTTATTGTTTTGCAAGATAATGTGGACTTTTAGTAAAACTAAATTTTCCTTAAATAACTACATTTCCTATTTAAATGAATATTGCAACGAAGTGAGGGATACTAATTATTTAAATTAAAACTATGAGGATCATTCAATTTAGTATGTTTAATTTGCTATTAAAAACTGAATTGACTTAATTTCATTTACTGTCGGATTTAAAATTTTACAGAAACTGGGTTTTCCCTAACGACTTGACCTTTCTTTCATTTAGCTACTAAATGCGTTTTATTTATTTGCGAAAACAAACCGTATTTCATTCAGAATTTCGATTAAAACTTATAGATAGTTATTGTTTATTTGCTTTTTTTTTGCTTTGGAATGCTGATTCGATTCAGTTAAAATTGCTATTTTATTAGTTTTCCATAATTGATTGTCAATGCAAAAATGTTTACCTGTTGAGTTCAAGACAAAGGGGCGGTATTTCCGGTTTAAGCTCACTCTACAATTCTACGAGTTTTAACAATCACATCTGGTATGGATTTAAAGAGCTGTAATTCTTCGTAGAAAACCTACATCAATCCCAAACGTTACTTACGCGCCTTTTTTTGTACACGTTACAAAAATTTACTGGTTAGATTCTTGTCTTTATCCATTATTAATTAAAACCGCTGAGTCTAGAATATGTTCAAACACTCACCCGAACCGTACAGTAACTCTATTAAATTAGAAATTATCATTTTAATCCGGACTTGCTACACTAATCCAAGATAGAAGCTGGAGCCATCACAAACACGTCCTATCGCTTTGACGACCACTACACTACCCTACTGTGCAAAAACAGTGCTTTCACATATATACTTTTTAGAAAAACATGATGTCGAAGCGAATGATACATTTTTTTAGTCTCATCAATAGCAACTTTCTTCATTATGATGTACCCACTCTTCATTTAATCAAAAAATAGAAGAAATTTTTTTTTGCAATAAAAAATATATAATTTACTTCCAAACAATTATACATAGACATATGTTATTATTATTACTATTTTTTTTACAGAAATGTTAAATTAGTTCTTTCCTACAGTTCCGGCGCTGGTAATGTACACGTCATTCTCAGCCAGATATTGTTTAAACTTTTCAATGGGATCTTCTTTTTTGAAGTATTCATAAAATTGTAAGGGAAGTATGGACTTAAAGTTCTGGGTTTCAATGATAATATGTTTACCATACTTAGTGTCGATAGTATTCATTTCAATCATTTTATATTTTGCACCCACCTCTAAGTCTTTTAGGTTCGTGAAGGACTTACAGAAAGTGCTACTGTTCAATGCAGATAGATCCATTTATTTTTGGCAAATTCTGTCCTGTTTTTGAGAAAAATGGATTTTTTTTGTTTGAAAAGGCTGGAATAAGTCCCAAACGAAACGCTCTCCTGAATTTTTTAATTTTTTCCCTACTTCCCAGTCAAAAAAATATTTTTTTTTTACATTATTGCGTTTTACAAGTGACATTTTATCCATTTCATTTATGAATTTAAAAAAAAAATTAAACTGACCCACTAAATTGAGATTCTGATTTTAAGCTAAACTACTTTTTCTACTTACTAAAACATACACGAATTTTGTAAAAGCATTCACCTTGTTAAAATTGATTGATTTTTGCAACAAGCAATTACCAAAATTTTCAATAAAAGAACACTTTAAACTGCATAAAGAAAAAACAGGATAATGCAAGCATTTTGCTTTGAAAAACGCTTGTACACGTTACAAGACAGTCTATATTTAGCGCTTACATTACTCCGATTGTGCAAATAATAAGCGCACATGTGCTAGTTGCAAGTTCAAAGCTTTTCCACATTTCTTTTTTTTTGAGAAAATTTGGAACTGCTATCTTTTGCGCTGTTATTTGTTTAGTCTACATGCAAAAAATTGGAATTTTTGGGTAAAGCACTAGGGTGTTATGATTTATTCATATGTGCAAGTATCAACCTTTCTTTACATGCTAACCACAAACTTGCTGTTAACAATTTAAAAGTTTTTTTTCACATTTTTTTAGTTTTGAGAAAATTTGGAACTGCTATCTTTTGCGCTGTTATTTGTTTAGTCTACATGCAAAAAATTGGAATTTTTGAGTAAAGGACTAGCCTGTTATGATTTATTAGTATATGTAAGTACCAACGTTCATGTATATATTAACCACAAACAAGTTCAAAGCTTTTTTTCACATTTTTTTAGTTTTGAGAAAATTTGGAACTGCTATCTTTTGCGCTGTTATTTGTTTAGTCTACATGCAAAAAATTGGAATTTTTGGGTAAAGCACTAGGGTGTTATGATTTATTCATATGTGCAAGTATCAACCTTTCTTTACATGCTAACCACAAACTTGCTGTTAACAATTTAAAAGTTTTTTTTCACATTTTTTAGTTTTGAGAAAATTTGGAACTGATATCTTTTGCGCTGTTGTTTGTTTAGTCTACATGCAAAAAATTGGAATTTTTGAGTAAGGGACTAGCCTGTTACGATTTATTAGTATATGTAAGTACCAACGTTCATGTATATATTAACCACAAACAAGTTCAAAGCTTTTTTTTCACATTTTTTTAGTTTTGAGAAAATTTGGACTGCTATCTGTTGCGCTGTTATTTGTTTAGTCTACATGCAAAAAATTTTTGACTAAAGGCCTAGCTTGTTACGATTTATTAATGTATATCAACGTTTATGTACTACTTTCACAAGACTATTTGTTTTGAATTTTTTTTAATTGCGAATTTATTTAACTGATATCCTTTGCGCTGTTATTTGTTTAGTCTATATACAAAAATTCAGAATTTTTGACTTAACGATTAAACTGCTATGATAAAAAGAGTATATTTATTTATTTTAAAACATTTCACACACACAGACACAACATTTTTGCTTAATTCTACATTTCATACAATAGTTAAGATAATGTTATTCACCTTTTCTTTGTAATATGTTTTATGTGATAATTATAAGGTTACAATGTCATTTCTTCCTACATAATTTGTATAATTTAATAAATCATGATAAGAAACTCGTTTAATATGAAAATTCAATTAAACCATACGGAAACTTCTTTTAAATTGTCTTTTCATTTGTAATTCACTTTTTCTTCTTCTATGCCTACACACTTTATTTTTTTTTTTTCATATGAATACTATTCAAGTGCCTTTTCTTTATGCAATATAACATGCACTACTGTAATTGCTTATTTACTTTTTAAAGCGTCTTTCATTCAAATTACAATGCACATTTATTTAATACTTTTCATGGCATATTCACTCGAAGTTGCATTATTTTCTTTTTTAGCTCATACAGCTCTAAATCTATCCTCAATTTTTTTTATTTCCTTGATTAACACCCCGAGTCTTTTCTTTCTCTCATCCATACTTAATAATTCTTTCTTTCTTTCTCTTCTTATCATTCTTATTACTTTCACCGTTTCTAGCAATAAAAAGTTTACTGAATCATGCAATCCCGGAGAAGCCTTTTTATTATAAACATGCATCCTTTCAGAACTGCTAACCTACTCAAAAAAACTTTTAGATTTCTAAGAATGATTACCTTGCAACTTCTATTTTTAGCTTTGACCTTGATCAGCTCACAAAATTTATATTTCCCGCCAAAAAGTTTGACCCTGAAAATTCTATTAGATTTTCTATTTTTTTAGCTTTTCACCTTGACCTTTTTATATTTCTAAGAAATGTAATATGACACCACCGTAGGTCAATAATCTTTGACTTTGAAAACTCTATTTTCAGATTTATGATTACCTTGTAACTTCTATTTTTAGCTTTGACCTTGACCAGCCCCAAAATTTTAAATTTCCCGGCTAAAGTTTGACCTTGAAAGAGCTCCAAAAGCTTTCGTTTCTCACCACCAGAGGGCGAGTGACCTTGAACTGGTCCAGAACCGGCCCCATATTACTACTATATATATATACATATATATATATATATATATATATATATATATATATATATATTATGACTGGAAAACTTTTATATAAGACAATTTTTCGTATTTGTAATAGTAAGGAGTTATGGAGCAATCCCTTAAGTGGGCCATATATATATATATATATATATATATATATATATATATATATATATGAATTCTTAATAACTAGGTATACTGATACTTTTTAAAAGGATAATGCTGAGATTTGCTAGTTCCAGTAGGCATACTATTACAACTGTAATAGATGCTACATAGGGCAAACTTCACAAAATGTTTCTAAACGTTTAGCTCTGCATAAAAGTTATGAAAAGAAAACCAAACTCAACTGCACTAGCATACATTGCCGAGTACAGGACATAAGTTTAATTTTAGTGATATTTCCATTTTAGACACTGAAAGTGATAACGAAAAAAGAAAATTTTTAGAAATGTGTTACATTCATAACAACGCAGAAATTTGTGTCACAAAACTGATACTAATACCTAGTTCTATTTGCACATACTTATTGAAACAACCTTTCAGCAAAAAAAAGAAAAAAATAAGTATTTAATAAAGTTTTATTCAATTTCTAATAAATTAGTCGTTTTGAAACTCTAATATATTTTTATTTCAATGTTCCACTATGTAAAAATTAAAACACATTTTGTAGGTCACCAACTTAGTTTAGTAGTTAGTTAATTTTTATGTTTACTTCGTTATCATGTTATTGGAGTTCTTATATATTATATACTTTATACTATGGGTTTCTTCAATGGTATATGGTTAAGAATAATTTTAATAGATAACCTTATCATCCTCTTCACAATATGTCACCTACGTCAATCAATTAATTTGTTTACCAGTAATTTTGCATTTAATTGTAAGTTCATATATGTTTTATAATTAGTTACACCAATATGTTTTTAATTCCATTTGTAGACGTTTTTCTGATGAAGGTTAAAATTTTTAACCGAAATATATAAAAAACAGTCATAAATAATATTATCACGTTTTGTCTTTTTACCTGTATGCCTACTGCAACTGGAAAATCCCATCATTATACTTTTAAATATATATATATATATATATATATATATATGTGTGTGTGTGTGTGTGTGTGTATATATTGAGATGATTCAAATTACGTGCAAGTAGCTATGTAAGTTGCATAGTAAAGTTTTACTTTAGTTGGTACGAAATGGTACATTTCATTAAATAATTCTAGATAAGAATGATTAATAAACATTGAGATGTTTTAAAAAATTGAAATATTTCTTAATATAATTTTAATAATGTTAAAATAAGTAATCGACAGCACAGTACATTGAAGTATAGGATATGTTTGTTATCGTTATGAGTTAATTCAAGTTTTCATTTAGTTTAGTAAGTTTATTTAAAACAATATTCCCCGACGACATGTAATACAGGTTGTGGTTGACAGAAATAATGTTAAAACTAGATTTAGGCTGGTATCAATGTCGCATGTACGCAGCCAAGATTATTAAAAACATTCGTATTTGTGCGTTAAACCCATATTAGTGCAAAAATTATGAAAAAACAGAATAAGCACATTAGTGAGTGACTATAAAACATGAATCATGCAGCAGCTCTGGGATTATTGTGTTTAATCAACAGTTTATGACCTTAAACTAGTGAGTGACAACATTCCGACACTAGTCGTAGAAGAACTTATGAACCTACGAAAGTGGTAAAATAAATTAATTTGTGACTTGAACATTAAGTTTAAACACTTACTATAACAGTTATTGTGTTTAAAAGTGTCAAATTTAACATTAAAATTATATGAACAAAATGAGGTTATGTTATATCCTCGCATAAAAATTTTTGTAAAAAGTATTTTAAATTGAGACAATTTGTATAAAATAAATTAGTAGAGGCAAAAATAGTGAGGTAGCCTCAATTTCAAGTTATAATTCCTTATATTTATGTCCATTTTTGTTAATTTTAGTTTTTAAGAGTATTGGTAGAATTTAAATAATTTTCCTCTCAAATTGGCCGTAGGCATGTGTAAGATGAATATTTGGGTGTAGTAGTATCCCCTATTCATGTAGAGGTAATTTCCAAGCCTGTAAAATTTATAGAATTAGTGTAAATTCAATAAATAAGTGTAAAATTTAACGTAGTTATTAAGTGTAAGAATTAGCTCGTGTTTGGTTTCAAATTATAGATAAAATTATGTACATTATGGAATTGTTTTTAGCTTTAAGAAATGTTAAAGGGGGCGAAAGTTATAGGGCTTTAAAGAAATATCGTAATGTAAAAATTACAGTAGCCAATCAGAATTCAGGAAATATTCTTCGTAACTATAGAAAACATTCGATGATTTGGTTGTCGACCAAAATCATATAAATACAAGTGCTTTAGGTTCACAAACTCTCTTAATTTTCATCTTTTTCAACAACTTGCCAAAGTAAGCTGTTGCCAATTTTTTTTTGAAAATAATTTTTAAAACAAATTAACGTCACGTCGGGAAAATAACAAAGTGCGATTTAGTATCGGAAGTGTTAACGAAACAAGTGATAGTCTTTTGTCGGGAAACAATTAAATTAAGGTTAGTTTACCTTTTTAAAAATTTAAAATCGGAGATTTTCGATAAGTTATAAAAATATTTCCGCAGTTTCGACTTTGTTTGTTTTTAAATTTATATTGTTTATGTTGGTATGGATATTTAATTGTGTTGTCTTCGTGTTTTTATCATTATACACCTTGTTTATCAAAAGTGTGTTTAATTTACAACAACCTTCAACGATCCATGCTTTTCAAAATTTATTTTGAATTTAATTAAAGAAGAAGTGATGAGCCTAAAAATAAAGATTAGTCAATATTCTAATAACAATAGTGAAACTTACCTAAGTGAATAAGCTGTTCATTTAAAAGAAAATTTGGATATTCGAGGAGCAGAATTGCAGTTCGCAGGAGCTGTTGTCTTCAATCAACTTCAGCAGCAGTAACCCACAAAAGGAGGACATTTTATGTGAGTACCTTATTGTTGACATTGATACTTTATTGTTATGTCCATAATTTCAATCCTTTGTAATAATCCTGATGTGCAACAACAGGTATGCATGTCCCAAGGGAATGTTATTTGTTCTAAAAATTTAAATGTTTTATATTAATATTGTTGTTTATTCAAACGTAGTTATACTTACGTGGATGTCGAATTTCACTTTTTGTTGTAGTCAAATCATACGTTTACGTATTCACAGCGCATGCCCACGTATACTTTTAAAAGAATTTTGTTATGTACAGGGTGTAACACAGGTATTAATGCGAATTAAAAATTATAATTCAGTTTACTTGATCAATTTAGATAATATAAAAATAAATAGGACATTAACTCAATGTGCTTTAATCATATTAACTATGATTATTGTATTCAAACAATCAATATAATTCAAAGTAATAATCATTTATTTCATAATAATTAAAAGTAGAGTTTCTTCTAAATTTTGATCCCTATCCCCTTTTGATGAGTCTCATAGTTCTACCGACAGTATATTTTTTTTATATTTAGAGTTTTAGCCAATGTTAAATTATAATAAAAATAAATTAAAATAATAATTAATAATTATATAATATTAATAAAAATAATTTAGATTTAAAAGACAAGATAATAGAGGGGGAGGTATAAATCAGTACAATATATATATATATATATATATATATATATATATATATATATATATATATATATATGTATAAATTCATATCTGATCAATATATACTTATATTTAATGTAAATTAAATTAATTTAATATTTATTCATTTAGAACGTTTTTTAATTTACATTCTTTTATATTATAATCTACTATAATTTAACAAACAGTTAAAATTACAATAAGTTTTTAAATATTATTTTTAATTTGAAATAGTTTAAATACTAATAAATATAAAAATATAAATTAACTTTTTGATGCTTTAAATTTTAAAGTTGGCATTGATGTGCGTCGAATTACTAATTATTAAAAACCCCAAAATTTAAAACAACCATTTTGCCCAGTAAAAACATACGTTTTAGTATAATTATATACTTTTTCTTCTAAAATAGATACAGAACTAGCGCACCGACACATGCTATGTCTTATTATGTTCCTTTGTTTACCGTCTCCTAATATTTAACTTTTAACAGCAACATTCGCACACACTCAAACTCACACACGAACGCAGGAACGCTCGCACACTCGATTACGTCGTTAACACGATGACTATTAAAAGTCAAGTGAGCATTGGACAATTTTTGATTCGGGAAACATTTTTTGTGGACGAAACATGTTGACTAGGGAACCTGAATTTTTTTTAAGTGGTGATAAGCTAGAAGGGAAGTGGTCGGAACCTACAGACACCTTGTTTTTAAAATTTTTTTTACACTATTTAAAAGATTCGATCTACTAAAAAACACTAAAAGAGAATACATAACGTAAAATGTGAAACGTGTTACGCCGAATACTGGACGACACCCAACACACGACATACGATCCAGGATACACGACACAGAACAAAGAATAGGAGGCGCGGGATACGAAACTCACGACACGGGACACGGAACACTAGTCACAAAGCGTAGGACGTGAAACGCGGAACACAGAACACAGAAAACAAAACGCATAACTCAGAACGGAAAACGCAGAATGCAGAGCAGAACATGGAATATATCATAAAAGATTAAGAGATAGCGAAATTGTTATGTTATGTAAAATTGATGTTTTCGTCGCAGTCTGGCTGCTGCCCTCTGGTGCGTTTAACTGAAGTAGGGGTCGTATCTAGGCCTAATTCAGTTACGATGAACATTATAGTTTTAAAATATATTATTTGTTGTTTAACATTTGCCCATATTTGTGTATGGTAGCATAATATTGCCAAACGGTTTTGAAGTTGATGTTATTCTGTCAGACTGATATCAAGCTGCAAGTGGCAACTACCTACACACAATGTTAGAGCCTTTGAAAAGGAAAGAGAGGGGACTAGTAACATGCATTTCAGACCTGCGTAAAAAATTGCTACCAAACATCAATCGGTCGTCATTTGTTTGGTGCCAGACCAACATTACCGTCGTTCGTTCATTTTGAGTTTTTGTTTATAAAAAGTGAATTAAACACACGTACATACGTTGTTAAAATGGTAGTGTGTTTAGCGTAAGGCTGTATAAGCCGTAGTGAAAAAAAATAAGGAGTTACATTTCACAGGTAAAATATATGAGTAAACTAAACAACACGCCTGAAAATCTTAAAATACTTTTCAACTGACTGATATTTTAAGAGAATTATTTCAAGTTTTGATAGTAACATGACATAATTAGTGATTCATCAACATTTTGAAGTAAGCAGTTGCGATTTTCATGAATAAATCTGAATATATTAACCTTTTTTACTTTTATGTATTTTCATTCCCTAATATTACAGACAATGCGGATATATTTCCTTCTTCCTTCAATATTTTGGTGCCGAATAGTCGCAAATTGGTGTCCGGAATTACGCGTCACCTCCCTTTTCTTGTCAAAGGTTAGAGCTATTGTTCATACCATACTTACAATATATTCTAAATTACTGAAATTATGTTGGTACCACATTAGCCGATCATAAACGTTTAATCAGTTATATACAGTGTGTTTAAAAATGATACGTTAACACTTTCGTAAGTTAATACCACAAAGCCCTAAATCATTTTTTCAAAAACGCAAATATTATAATGCACAATATATTTTTTAATTCGTTCTTCTTAATAACTTCTTTTATACACACATTATTAGTGTGTCATGTCCTAAACCGTACCCAGCTGTTCCAATACCAAAGGGACTAAACTATCCTTTTCTTCAACTTCCTTCTTTTTGACTATTTAGGAGTATTAGCTAAATTGTCATGGTGTGCAGTGAACGATTTTCTAGGGTATCGTGCATAACATTATCAAAGGTTTACTGTATTAATAAGTATCGGAAAAATTTAGCGCTACAACAATTACCATTAGACACTTATGCTCACATACGTGGCAACACCAAGAGTGGGGATTTCTTTAGGTAAGAATACATTTTTCCGCTAGCCATAACCATTACCATACAGAGGTCTACATAATGTAATGCATATGCTTTACGCTTGGCCAATTACAACTGCCCATTTTACTTTGTTTTGGTTTCCCTTTCTGCCGTTGAATTACCCAGACAACACAACAAGTCTTAAAGTCTGAACGTCCGAAGATGTAAAAAAGATGTCTTAAAGACAATGACCTACAGACGTCTTGAAGACAACGATTTTTAGACATCTTAAAGACATCGTTAAATGTCACTTCATCGAAAACTTGAAATTAATTAGATAATGCATATATAAAATATAGTTGACTGCAAATGACTACATAAGAATAGAAGGCAAGACTGAATGGCGTGTTATGAAAGTGAACTGATGTGGTGTAAAACAAAAGTAATCGCCTTTGTTAACCTATGATTATAATACAAATGCAGGTGCAGCTTACAGTCTTTTTTCATATCATGAAATTTTAGTGTTTAATCATTGAATATTCATTATAAATTATTTATTTTATTTATCGACAGGATTTTCCCGCCTTCCCCCACTTTTGACTTCCTGGAGCTTCGTTAAATTTGGATTGGCGGTTGATCGGAAATCGGAATTATAACCACAAAACAAAAGTGTGTGTTTCGCATTGGTGTTTCGTGATCATAAGTTCATAACCTGTCTCTTTGAGTATAACCTTACTTTATTTTTCGCCGGTGTTTTTTGTATCTTGTAGCTTTTGTTCCATAATATATCGATTTAATTATTATGTTTTACTTTACCAATTTTTAGTGTAGTGCTTTGAACTTTGTGTATGTGGTATGCATCGTGTGATTTAACAGTAGCACACTTAGACTTGTTAACAGTACTTTTACCTTTTGTGCTTGTTGGTGATTTTTTAAATAAGTTGTAAGTAATCTATATTTTAAAACATGAAGCGTACTACGTTGAAGAAGTATTACATGCGAGAGTTCACACAGATGAGGAGCCACACAGCTCAATTGATTTAATTAATGTTCCAAGTTGTTTATTTAACCCAAACTCATCTGATAATAGGCCACTATCTCCTTCAATTTATAATGAACCCTTTGACGAAATAGATATGTCATCATCAGAATCCGATACAGATATTACAAATATTCAAGTGGAAGATCACATCAATTCTCCCAGTAATCTTCAGCACGAAGTTAAAAATTCTTTTAAAACAAATTTAATGAAATGGGCAATAAAACACAACATATCGCATATTGCATTAAATGAATTGTTGAAATTATTACAACCTCTTACTATTGAACCATTGCCTGTAGATGCAAGAACTTTACTTCATACAATTAGGACAGTTCAAGTGAAATCAGTAATACCAGGCCAATATTATTTTGGACTGAATAATTGTATTAAAAATATTTTGAAATGTTTTGATTAAACGTCAATACATAAATTAACGATGTAATAACATTGAGTATAAACATTGATGGACTGCCACTTTGTAAAAGTTCATCTAGCCAGGTGTATCCAATATTAGCATGTATTATCGGCAATAAACAAATTGTAGAAATGGTTGGAATTTACCATGGCAATGAAAAGCCACAAAATGTCAATGAATTTATGTTGGATTTTGTTACAGATTCAATAGAAATGATTAAAAATGGATTTAATTATAATAACCCAACATTTTAAAGTAGAAATTAAAACTATTGTTTGTGATGCTCCTGCTAAATCTTTTATTAAATGTATAAAAAGTCACAGTGGGTATTTCTCTTGTACAAAATGTTATATAGAAGGAGAATATTCAGAGTTTATTTTCCTGACATTAAAAATCTTAAATTAAGAACAGATATTGAGTTCCGAAACCAGGTGCAGGAGCATCATCATACTGGTCGAACTCTTTTAGAAACCATCCTAAAATAAATATGATTACGACTTTTCCGTTAGACTACATGCATTTAGTTTGTTTGGGTGTCACTAGAAAGTTATTGCTTTTATGGTGTCATGGCAAACCTTCAACAAAAATATCCTTTCTCAACATATAGAGGATTTCAAATTATTTAGTTGATATTTCAAACAAAATTCCTTCAGAATTTAATAGAAAGCCTCGTAGTTTAAATGAATTAAAAAGATGGAAAGCAACAGAATACAGGCAATTTTTATTTTACACAGGTGTTTTAGTTCTAAAAGAAAATTTATGTCCTGATAGATATTTGAATTTTTTATCTCTTCATTCTGCATTAATCATACTTTCATGTTCAAAATACATTTATCTTGTAGATTATGCTGCAGAGCTTTTGAAATACTTTGTTAAGAGTTTCAAAGTTTTATATGGCGTAGAAAATGTGTCCCATAATGTCCATAATTTATTCCATTTAACAGAAGATGTAAAAAAATCATGGTCCTGTGGATGAGTTCAGTACTTTTCCATTTGAAAACTTTTTACAGAGTATTTTAAAATTAATATGTAAAAGTGAAAAGCCTTTACAACAAATAATCAAAAGATTCAGTGAAAAAATGTTTGTCAAAGAATTAAATGTTTCGAAAAGTTTTCCACCTTTCAAAAATGAGCATAATAATGGCCCATTGCTCCATCATATTAACTTTACAGAACAGTTTCAAACTGTGGTTTTTTCTACATTTGTATTAAAAATTCAACCCCCAAATAACACTTGCTGTTTAAAAAACGTTAGGTGAGTTATTCAATGTGCATGACATTGCTTATAGGTGTGTCAATATAACCTTTAAAAAAGATTGTGTTGTATTTCCATTGTTGCATAGTCATTAACATAGCTTGGCACATCACCGTGTGATTGTTTTTTTGTTTATTAATAATGTACTTATAATAACTTGTATGCATCGAAATTGTATTGATTTTGTATTGTTGTGACAGTATTGAAAGCTAAAATATTTTCAGTATTGTTTTAAAAAAACTGAAAACATAAGTGTAAAGATAAATAGTGTATATACTCTTTGATGTACATAGGTGGACTGTCATTCAGCTCCTTGACGATGGAACTGTGGAAGTTGTGCGTCAACTTGGCTGCAGGGGGATCTATGCCACTGGCCAACTTGTGCATCTGAAAAGTTACGTGCAGCTATAAGGAAGTGTGAACCCCTAAATACTTGTTGGCCAACACATAATGTCAAAATTTTCAGAAATGGTACATTTTGTAAGTTTTACTCGATTTTTATGTATATTATAAGTCATAATGTCACGTTAACAGACGATTATATGAAAGCTAGAAATAAGGCCAAACTTGCTCAATGCAGCAGATGAAAATAAACAAAATTTTTCCAAGAGAAAACATGTTCAAAAAGTTCTGCCAAGCAGCGAAGATTCTTTGAACAAAACTCAGCTGTCACCACCTCCAAGTATAAAAAAATTTAGCAAAACAATTAGTAAGTACTAAATATGGTTTTCAAATTTCTTTTGTCCTATTATACAATAGGTAAAATTAAAATTAACAATGTGTTTTGTAGGGAGGTTTCAAGAAACCCAAGAACATGTGGGAAACAAGGAAAATAGAAATACTACTTTTAAATCACAAGGTACTAATGAATTTGAGCAACCTTCAACCTGTGGTAACAAAATACAATGTGAAAAATGTGATGAAAAAGATATATAGTAGCGTTTGTTATAATTATTTTCAAAAATAGACTTTTAATAAAGGGCAAACAGTGATAAAATATCAAATTTTTATTGTATGTTGTCTTAGAATAGACATGAACCACATGTTTTACTTTATGTTTACTTTTATAAGAAATACTTGTTTTCCAACTACAAAAGGTTTTTAAGTGTTTTATATTAAAATAAATATATCAGACAAGGTGCGCAAGAAATAGTTGAATTATTTATTACTACATTAGTACATAATTATATTGGTTGATTAAATTTTGTCTTTATGTTTTAGATAAAAACCTCAAATTACTGGTGCAGCAAAATCATATTTTAAAAAGTTTGATGGTGGATACTTTGTCAGAGGTCAAGGAAATTAAAAAAATGTTGTTGGCTGGAAGGACTCAAATTCGTCAACACAAGGAAAAAACATTATTTAATTCTCCTGGAATTAATTTTCCAATAAATTCTGATGAGGAGCTTCAGTTGAAGGAAAATCTTTTGGAAAACGAGGAAGTATTAGAAAATGCTGTAAGTTATCATCCCTTGTGCTATTTTAAATATACAATCATGTTTAACAATTATATGTGTTCCTAGTTAATGCCTAACAAAATAATAATTTAAAGTAATTCTATGTTGTACCTAATGTATATGCATCTTAAAATGTGTGCACATTAATTTTCTTTACTAATTAAGAAGGCAAATTTGAAATATATTTGTCCTTTATTATAATGTTTTATTTCTAACATATACTCTACAAAAAAAAATAAAAAATAAGAACTTTCTTTAACTTGTCTATAATAAAATAATTTAAAAAATGTATATTTTCCAGGCTGGGGAACTGTCTGAGTTAGGAGGAAACTGTGTTTATGATTTAGTTAAAAGAACATTAACGCTCATTTTAACTAATGACCAGACTTTGAAGTGCAGCTGGTTGGGACAAAAGGGCAAAAGGATATTCAAGGATTTGAATTTATCCAAACTTTTAATCAGTAAGTATACACACTTCATAATATGCATAAAAAATTGCCCCATTACAAAAATGTTACGTCAATAAACATATAACTTAAAAATAAATAAATCTTGAAATACGTTCAATAATGTATAATCAAATACTAAATAGATGTTAATTAGAATTAGAAATGAGCACAATTTATACTTGAATCCACCCTAAATTATTTTATAAAATCATGCTACTAATTTTATTGACATGAATGTCATTTTCACACTGTTGAAGAATTTATTAAGGTTACTTTTCTGTGTAGTATTCATCATTTTTGAGGTGTTTATCTTTTGCTAATTGTGGCTGACTGTATTTTTTTCATTGAAATTTACCATTTATATCGAGGGTGTTTTTAGGTGTGTTGTAATTTCACAGTATTTAAATGGTATAAAGAAGCTGCCTTTTTTTTTTCAGAATCTGTGGAGAGGTCAGGTCTGGCAAAGACACAAAAGGATGTAAAAATTGCTCTTCAGTCCTGGCTTCGTAGATCTTCAGACAGAAGAGCATCTCTATTAAAAAAAGTTTAATTTTGAATGTGTCCTCATTTCTTGTTCTATTATGTAATTATTATATTGATTTACTGATAACACAAGTTTTATTCATAATGCATATTTAATAGTATTTCATATATTTAACAAATATCTTTAATAGATGTCTTAAAGATGTTTTGAAAAGGCATCTTAGAGATGCTTTTGAAAGACGTCTTAAAGATGTTTTGAAAAGGCATCTTAAAGATATTTTTGAAAGACGTGTGAAAGATGTTTTGAAAAGGCATCTTGAAGATGTTTTTGAAAGACTTCTTAAAGATGTTGGGTTTTGTAACATTGGACATCTTAAAGACGTCTGCAAGATGACGTACGGCGAAAATAGACATCTATAAGATGTCTTGAATATCTAAACATGACATCTTTAGGACATTTTTAAGATGTCCTTGAGTTTTTTTGGTAATAATCATAACATAACCTCAATGCACGTTTCCAAACCATCATCACAAATTACCCACAGAAAATTGTTTTATGGTTTATTTGCAGCACCATTAATGGGCGCTTATTTGTTAATCATAAAGCGATGAAAGAGTTGGGTGATGGGTAAGGCCTATTAATTCTAAAAGAGACAGGCATGGCGATTTTAATCATTTACTTCAAGAACTATAAAATGATTCAGCAATGTTCTTCAAATATACAAGAATGTATGTCGAAAAGTTTAATAAATTGCTGGCTTTGGTATTTAATTAAACACAGCATTCGTAATTCCCCTTGCACGGGAGTGTCGTCTTGCAATGACGTTTATCTATTTAAGTACCTGTATGATTTATATGCATATGTAAGGTCTATATATTTTCGTACTTTTCTTATATGGGTTGTATATTTAGGAGACGGTAATCAAAGGAACATAGGATGAAGGTGGTACTGATGTGTGACGTCATCTATTTTAGATAAGAAAAACAAAACTACTGAAAGCTAACATAATTAGATAAGATAAACAAAACTACTGTAACCTAACATAATTAGATTAGATAAACAAAACTACAATAACCTAACAAAAGTAGATTAGATAAACAAAACTACTGCACCTAAGAGAAAAAAAGAAAGTGCACGAACCGGGAATCGAAAACACACATCAAAAGCATGGAAGACGACTCCTACGGCTACACCACCAGCGCTCTAGCAGTTTGGCATTGAAAGTGATATTTAAACCATTTATAAAATACCTGTTTATATGAGCTATGATAACGTCACACATCGGCACCATCCTCATCCTATGTTCCTTTATTTACCGCCTCATGTATATTTTAGATATTTGGCAACAGGTGATGAAATACATTTTTAGTCGTGGCATATCGGGTAGTGATTATTTTAAGTACCATCGAACATTTAGTGTCGTGTTGGTGGGTGTTTGTGATGCCAACCATAAATTTACCCTAATCTAAGTGGGTTCGTCTGAAAGTAATGGTGACAGTGCAATATTCTCTTCTACTTTAGTGAAAGAATTATCATGTGGTGGATTCTATAAACCCCCAGGACTAGCACAACTTCCGGACGTTTAAGTTTAAGTGAGAAAAAAGGGATCTTTAATTATGGACTGAGTCATGCTAGACGTACGATAGAGAATACCATTGGTATCTTGGCCACACGGTGGAGTGTTTTCCGTCTCCCTTTTTAATGTATCCAGGTACGATAGACAAAATCATACTGGCAACTGTGTGCTTGCAGAACTTTCTTATAAGTACCAATATTGAAATGGGAGCACAACAGTTATACTGGCCTCCTGCTTTTTTAGATCATGAAAATGATCCTAATCAATTAATACCGGGAGAATGGCGAACTGAAAATGAAGGAAACATGCTACGGAATATGGAGAATACTGGTGCGCCAAAACAATAACTGCGGCATATCAATAACGCGACTTACTATGTACTTATTATAAGTTTTTGTTATGAACGAATAAGTTCTACATACATAAAGACAAAATTGACATCGATTGGGGCTTGAACCTTGATGGCGCAGTTGGTTAGCGCGGTACTCTAGCAAAGTACAGGTCGTAGGTTCAAATCCTACTCGAGGTAAACTTTTTATTTATGTATTTAATAAAATTAATAATGATTTTTAATTATTATGTACTTGTTTTCTTACGCCGGAGGGATCTACTCTATTGTAAATAAAGGAAGAAATCAAAATTAATAGTCATCATTTTATTACAACTGCTTTTTGTTTATTGTAATTAAAAATAGGAAAATATAGATTAAGAAGTTATTCATTTTAACTTATAAGTAAAAAAACTAAAGATAGTACTTATAGCTTACTGTTTCTTAAATATAAACATTAAAATTATGCTAAATTATCAGTGTATGTTGTTAAACATTGCCAACATTGAAATGACTTGGAAAATGATTTAATGAAATAATTTCAAAAACTCTTCCTTCAATTCGTCTTTTAACTTTCCAGTAGTTTTAATAATTCTGGTATGACGAAATTGCAGAATAGTTCGTCGGCATTTGAACTAGTTCCTTCTTTTGTTTTGAATTGCTCACAGATTACATTTGTTAGCTCTAGGAAACTCGCATCAACTGAATCTGCTTTCTTTCTTGAGCTTTCCAACCATTAAAATAATTTGCAGGTGATACGACTGTAGTTGGAGATGGATGTTGGGTATTTTCTGCTGATAATGTTGTAGAAGACGCGCCATAATCTTTCAAATCATTATCATCTAATAAAATATATAGAATCAATGTAAGTATAACTGTATAACCGATCACTTACCGGTAGTTTTCCAGTGAGTGCGTTTGACAGTGGTAAATCGTCTAAAACACAAAAAATTATAAATATAATGATTATAATTACACCAACCACTTACTTTAGAGTTAAGACAAATTTCTTTAGAAATATCAAATGTTCACATAAAGGTCACCCAGCAATTATTCTGCCTTCTTCCCCAGAACGTGATGATCCACCAATTTTCTTATTTTTCCTGGTCCACCTTTCACCAAATGCAGCCAACGATTTTAACAAATTGCGACTAAAATATCGAAGGTTTAGTGTGTTGCATAAGAACATATTACGAAATTCAGACTTTACGAAACCTTTGCATATAAGTAATTGTGGACAGGTGCGGGGCTTATACTGCTGCTATAGTTCATTAAAGAACGTTGAAAATGTATTATACAGGTATAGATACCCTGTAACTAAATCTATCAAAAGTTCGTCGCGTTCTTAATTGAGTAAATATTGCAATGAATCGCCGTCATCTGCGGTGTCCATCTCAGTACTAGAGGAGACCGGGGTTAGAAGTCACATTTTTTTTCGGTTGCATTGTTAGTGCCCATGTTCTTAGTTCAGCAATAACATTTATATAGTGTATTTATTCTAGTTTAAAAAGAAATAAAAACTTTTTCTCTAACACTATCTATTGAGGAAATATCACAATTTTTGTGAAAAAAGAAAAGTGTGACTTTTAACCCCGTGTCAGGGATGGTTGTCACAGTGTCTGGGGTAGGTAGTCACACAGTAAAGCAATAAGTTCTACTTAACAAACTAAGAATTCTGGTAACAAAAATAATAAAAAACAGTCTGAATATTCAGAATCACAATTTTGGCAAATGTAATTTGGTAACCCAGATGTGCATGCTTCGTGAGTACATAACTTGAAATCCTGCCACTGAATCCAAACTTCAATTGACTTGCTAGCAGCGTATGGGGACAAGCAGACCAAGCAAAACTCTTCATCCTCTTCCTCGTCTACGTTGTAGTCAAACGATTTTTTCTTTTAATTGTGTCTCCTTTAGAAACATCTTTCTTTTCCTTATTCTTACTTTTGATACATTTCCTTTCTTCTCTTCTTATTCCTTTTTCCTTTCTAAATAGGTCTTCTCCGGGTGTATCGGTTAGAATTGATGATTTACGTTTCCTTCTATCAGCTCGCTGCTACTTGAGCGGAGGAGCTTTTGGTAGAGGTTTCGAAACATGCGGAGATACTGTCAGAGAACTCCTTGAACCACTTGCACCAGGACTAGTGATAGCCATAGATTCGTTTGTAGCTTAGTGCTACAGCGATAGCTCTGGAATTGGCCAGCCTGTCAAACTTTGTAGTGCCAGTTATCTTTTTGATTCTCTGCGGAATTGTGTACAGTTTCGTCATCAGGAACCGTAATTATTGGGCTATCTGTCACAGACGACGGCATGAAGTCGTTCTCTTAAAAAATAACCTGATTAAATGTCTATTTTAAAGGTCCATAAACCGATCTGTCCAACGGTTACAGGCTGTGAGTACAGTATGGTAGGAAGGAAGCATAATTATACCATTTTCCTTCGCAAAGTTTAGTCCTTCAATAGATAGGTTAAAGCTGTCATTATCTAACAGCAAGAGACATGATTTTTCTTTAGTTGATTTCACATGGTTATGAAAATGTTTTAGAAAAGTGAGAAATAGCACTTATGTCATCCAACCAGAAGGATTGCTTCCTCCTTTACAGCCAATCTCTGATGAAATGGTCTTTGAAATGTACTCGCGGAAAAACAAAGAATGGTGGAACTGAATTGCCACCTCCCGAAGCAGCAACAGCTAGGGTGACTAGTGTGCCTTTCTCCGCTGAAATCCTTTTCTAGCAACATTTTTTTTTCGGTTTTTGCACCGTAGTCATTCCAGTTTCGTCCATGTTCCGTATGTCGTGTGGTGGAATACTGTATCGTTTAAATGCCGATTCAAGGTTTTCAAAGAAACTTTTGACATGTGGGTTAAAACTAGTGACTTGAGCCAAACTGGTAGCTTCAGGTGTTCGAATGGACAGAGAAGAGTGATGACGTAACCAATCTGAGCCAGCTAGCTTGTTCGATTTCCAAGACTTTGGAACTTTCATGTTATTGGAAATAACAAGCTTGAACGATATTTTTAGAATACAACCCGAAAAAATACTTGAAGCCAGAAGTATGTATTTTTCCAATTCTTCCTGTTCATCGCTAAAATATGTCGATTCCTTTGATATTGATGCGGCCGTGTTGCTTATCTCCTCGGTAGGATTTTTTTTACAATACCTTGTTAAAGTGCGATAATTAATTTCAAAATCCTTTGCAACAGATTTTATAGATTTGTCATGATCTTTTACTTCGCTTGCAGCATGCAGCATCAATACTGGTGAAACAAGTTCTCGATCGAACTTTATCTTGTGGTGCCGTAGCATTTTTATGATAAGCTCTGATACAAACAAACGTTTATGTTCAAAATCCCAAAAAGCTTACAAAAAGGTAGCACACTTGAATGGTGTTGGTTGTCATATGTGACAACCAGCCCACCGTCAACTTGAGACAACCTCCCCAAAACATGTTTTAAAACATAACTTCCCAAAATAAATTTAAATCCATGTTTACTTAAAAACAACAATATAATAAAACATATTCAACATCATAAATACACGAAAAGATATATTACTATGCAAAATTTAAGTGTACTTACGAGATTCGACACGTGCACAAACAATTATTTTCACTATGCGAAAAAGACAAACGCTCGTGTCTCCGTGGCGACAATTCAGGACGGACTGAAGTAAGGAGGGAGGTGTTGCTCTCAGGCTCCTTCGACGCTGTTCAATGAACTAATTTGTTCGTTCAGTTCTTTGTTACAGCCGCTGTGACAAACAACCCGTGAGACAACCATACACGATCTCCCCTATCATATATCACTTCTTGCTCCCAATCTAACAATCTGTAATTACTGTGATCCACTTGGAATGAAACAGGAACATTGTTAACATGCATGCTTGTTTAAACCTAACATTTTAATGTTTAGATCTTTAGACCTGTACCAATCTAATCTGTATCGAGAAATCCAGTCACATTTATATTACTGATAATCTTCGTTTAAAATACCAGCAATTAAATCAACACAAAACATTTAAATCTCTTTAACCGGCAAACTCCCCACGCGTACAAGTTATAACGCATTAATTATTAAGGAAATAAGCTGACCGAGTGTAACATTTTTATGTATGTTTAAAATTTACATTCATATTGGCAACTTAAGTGCATTTCGTGTAGCGTTAGTTATACGTCTGCACATCCCTTTCCGTGCTTCGAGTCATTTTCGGTCATTGAGCAGAGTTACTTTGAGCGTCCTTCATTCATTGCTTGAACTACGTGTTTAAGTAGAAGCCATTTTCGCTTTGTTTAAATTTTTTATTAAGAGTGCCACATTTATATGGTGAGTAATTAAAATTATTATACTGAAATTTGAGACATTTACATTTCAGGCAATTTTACTTATACTCTTACCACTTATTTTACTTTGGGTTTTAAAATTATTATACTGAAATTTGAGACATTTACATTTCAGGCAATTTTACTTATACTCTTACCACTTATTTTACTTTGGGTTTAATTTTATTTTAACGTTGACTTTGCAAGATGATGCAACAGCCTTTACTGCCGCGAGGTGGGATTTCAATTGCCAAATTTTACTTTGAAATATACAAGATCAATTCTGTTTGGAGGTTTATAATGAAATTTCTATATATTTGCAATTACCAGCATATCTATCTGATGTTTACTTCAACTTCCACTAAAACTGCGCAACAAATTTAAAGTGATGAATCGACAGCATTTCCTTATCTGCTGAAGTTCCAGAGACACCCAAAATGTAAAAGAAATTACATCAGGTATTTCATATTGTTAATTAATTCTCATTATAGTAAGGCAGTTAATTAAGAATCGCTAGCACTAGTTTTTAAGAGATCATCCTTATAATCAAATTAAGTATCGTAATAAAACTCATTGTCATTATTTTTTAACGTTTATTTGTTCCTTAAAAACAAATCGGCGCCCGAGATTACATTATTTATTTTCAGGTTTGAAGCAACACCTTTTTTTTGGAAAGCGAAAATACCTAAGCAATTCTATTTCTGTTAATAAGCAAATCAAATGTTATTGAACCTGGACCTATTAATCTACCGATGAGCAAAATGGCATAAAATCTTCTAGTTATCCATTATTTTCCATAGCTAATTATAGCTCTGGGTGCATTATTTATACGACACCCGTTAAATATTACCCGAGTAGGGTGACAGAAATTCCTCTTGCGTTTTATGCCTTATGTTTTATGTAAACGTATTGTGTCACCACCTCAAAGTTCTTTATACATAATTCTAACTAGCGTTGAGACATCAACGAACAATTACAAGTTCAGCGCTAGAAGAGACTGATATATTTTGTCAATGTAAATTGACAGAGTATATAAGTAAACAATGGTTAACAGTGTTACACGTATATTAAGTATAGATTATATAAGTACGTTTTACAGAGGAAAAGGAAAGAGCCACATATTTCATTCCCTCCCCAAGGGGGAGGGCGGGCTGCTCAGCTTACCGAGCTGCTTCAGCCATAACCATGGATTCCCAGCATACATACATACATTACGTATATATGCATGGTCGGATTAAAGATGGGTGTGGTCAAGATAGAATCGGAAGGAACGGAGTTAGGGTTCTGATGGGAAAAATACTACCCCAGCATTCGCCTAAGTAGCCGCAAATGGTGTGCATATACGCAGTGACCATGCCGCTACATGTGTATGAGGAAACCCCCTGAAAAAAACCTCATACAAGGTAGATGGTAACAGGAATAGAACCCATTAGCTCCCGAATACTAAGCAGGTCGTGTCACGATGTTTTATAGACAAAATTGGTTCCTTTAATCAACATTAAATATTTTAGGTAATCTCGTACAACTGATACAACTAAATAATTTAATTGAAATCACTATGTTCCATATAATAGCTACACAATTTCTATTTGTGCAAACAGGTAGTCGATTGGTATATACAGGGTGTCCCAAAATTTCCCAGCCGCCGCTGAGCCGCCACATAAAGCAAATTATTCCAATATTGCTCATGATCAAGGTAAAAAGAATAAAAATATCTGGTGTGGAACACCACACGACCTTCCAGCCTAAAAAATGTAAATTAAAAGAAATGAAATAATATTAATAACATTTTTTATAAGAACTTCATAACGAAAATAGGCATCATTGTAGACGTAAAAACAATAATCTCTGTCAAACAGACGTTAAAAACTTCATGGCTAATACACGTCTAGATGCTGACTTAAATTAATAGAAATGAAATAATTTTAATTTCAATTCTTTTAGCATAACTAGGCAACCTCTTTTCTATACGTTCATAACGAAAGCAGGTAAGATTGTAAAAACAACAACAATAATCTATGTCAGAACGACGGTTAAAACTGCATGTCAGATAGAGATTTATACACATAGATACATGTTAACGTAAAAAAATCCGAAGCCGCCCACTGCTATAAAAATGTCGATGCTACAGCTTCAACATTTTCAATTATATTTATTTAAATTTTAGATTTATTTCGCTTTACATTAAACAACTAATGTAAAATTTAATTTTCTTTAAAAAATACGTCTACACATTTTCTTATAAACTGAATGGGTATTCAGATAATGAAAAAACTAGCACTTCCATTCTACCTTAGGAATTTTTTTGCCGCTCAATTACGTGTCATATAAAGAATTTGCATAGAATATAATTAATCGATATGTTTAAGGTGTATATCCAGCTATTTTTATATCTTTGAAATATGCAGCTGTTTTAGAAATATTTGATAAAAACCAAAAACTGCCCCTAATAAACGTCTCTGGATGTCGCCCAAAATCTAATCAACTCTAAGCCAAACAAAAACAAGCTTAAATACAAAATTTTAAGTACATAGAATTTTTCATTCTAGAGTTATCGTGGATACATCCATACACACACACACACACACACACACACACACACACACACACACACACCACACACAGACACACACACGTACACACAACCACACACACACACACACTCGCTCACTCACTTACACACACGCACACACTCGCTCACTTACTCACGCACACATGCACACGCATACGCAAACGCACAAGCGCGCGCATGCTCACACTCACACTCCCTCATACCCACACACACACACGCACGCACGCACCCACGTAATCAACACACCACACACATACACACAACCACACACACGCACACACTCGCTCACTCACTCACTCACACGCACAAGCACGCGAACGCGCATGCGTACGCGCACACTCACACTCACACTCACACTTACACTCACACTCACACTCACATACGCACGCACCCACGTAACCAACACACCCCACTCACACACACACGCACATGAAAAAGCACACGCACAAGCACGCGAACGCGCACGCTCACACACACCTACACTAATTTCCATTTTTTACTCTTTTTTTGGAATACTTTGTTTATTGCACATGATCAAGTAAGGAATAATTTACTTTATTTAGTGTATCGTAGCCGACGCGGTTTGACCAAAAATAAGTCGAAAATCACTTATCTCAAAATTTCGAACTTGCACCTTACGAAACTATGGCCCTATTAAAAATTTTAATCGTGTTTTCAAATATCCAAGTAACAATAGTTCATTAATTTAAATCAAATGACTCATACACATAATAAAATTAAAATACTTAAATTTACAAATACATGTATTCAAAATGTTCGCCATTTTGTTGTATGCGTACATGCAATCGGCGAGGAAAATTGTTTTCAACACGACCTATTGTTTCGTTTGTAATTTGAGTTAAAGCTCCATAAATACGAGCAATAACGTCTTCTTCATTCTTCGGTAGGACTTTGTATGCCGCATTCTTCAAGTAACCTCAAAGCCAAAAGTCTATTGGGTTGAGATTCGGGGACCTAGCTGGCCAAGAAGTAGGTCCTCCGCGACCGATTAGTTTAGCAAATCGCCGATTTAATATCTCTCGAACATTTCGAGAATGAGCAGACGCTCCATCATGTTAATACACAATTTTTTTATGTTGTAATAAACGGATATTTTCCGAAAATGTAGGTAATGTGTTTTCGCAAAAATTTGCGTTTAATATTTTAGGCAGAAAATGTAGACCTATTGTGTCATTGCCGAACAGACCAATTCACACATTTACACTTCAGGGCACCTGCTTATGTGATTCCCTAATACGATGTGGATTTGTGTAATTCCAGCTATGCAACTTGTGCTGGGTAAACACCCCTTGTTGATTAAAATGGGCCTCATTAAACCATAATACTTGCTTGAAAAGGTCTTTACTTCTATTTAAGCAATTTAAATCATCTGCGGAATAGTAAGCGCAACTCATTATCCCCAGTATGCAATTTTTGAACCGGCTGTAAGTGATAAGAATACAGATTTTCCCTTTGCATGAATCTGTGAATAATATTACGACGATGGTGACCGTTGGTTGCCACTATCTGGTTACTTAGAGACGGATCTTCTTCAATGTCGTGGAATAATTGCTGTCTAGGAAGACCACCATGAATCATGTTAGGACCTAAACATCCAGTTTCAAATAGACAAACTTCAACAGCCATTATTGTTTTACGATCAGGGAGTGACCTTGTAGGAAAACGTCAGTTGCACAGACGCTCTACTGCACGAGCATTATTTCTACAAACTCCAAGTAGTTTAATCATATCTAAATATTCTGGATTGCTGTACGATCTGGGCATTATAATAAGTATGAAACCTTAATTGTTCACCTTTGCACGTCAGTTCAGAATTGAAACATATTACAATCAAACATTGACACACAAAATGTCATGTTGTCTTCGTCAAGGGTGACTGAATTATAAATAAACTATCTTTACCTGGATACCTATTTCAAAAATTGATTTGCAAAAGTGCCTTCATTGCGATCTTTAAGATGGCCACAACTTCGTAAGAAGGAAATTCTCAAAATTTTGACATGCACATGATTTTCGATTTTTTTTTTTGGTCATAGTCTCGCCCGGCGGCTGAGGAATTACTTTTGGGACACGCTGTATAATCAGTTATGTTCAATTCGTGCCTTTTCAACCTGTTTCGATGTCATCAATGAGAGGTATAAAAATTAAAGGTGTACCGGTGGTGTGTAGATGGTGTTTTCAGTTACAGCAAGCAACCTTCGGCGTAGGTAAAAGGTGGCCATGTAATTTCAATAAGAATCGTATTTTCCGAAGTAATCGCAATGATATGACCAGAATATTGATATCATCAGTAGTACAGACATGTTTCAGAAACGTCCAAAAGAAAAGTAAAATCCTAAAGCAATTACAAGCAAATATTGATATGAAAAACTTTATTTCCTAGTTTAACTCGAAAAAAGAAGGTGTGTTGTAGCCCTTATTGAATATAGATAGTGCATTGGATTATATCCCAATTGGCTTGGGCTGTTTAATTAAAAATTAGACAAAACATACTAATGCACGTATTTTCCAATTCAATATATTTTTGGAAAGAGGTTATTTTATAAAATTAGATTCTAATTCTACCACTAGATGTAAATTTTAATAAAATTTAAATAATTAGTCATCAAGTTAACTTCAATACAGAAACTAAAGAAAATACAGATACATAACGATGAGTTAAACAATTAATTATACTCATGAACCAATCAATCTCAAATCAAACTCAAATATATCTCCAATCAATCTCAAATTAATTTCAAATCAATCTCAATTCAATCAAAAATCAATCTCAAATCAATCTTAAATCAATCTCAAATCAATCTCAAATCAATCTCAAATCAATCTCAAATTAAACTAAAATTAATCTCAAATTAATCTCAAATCAATCCCAAATCAATCTCAAATCAATACCAAGTCAATCTCAAATCAATTTCAAACCAATATCCAATCAATCCCAAATAAATCTCAAATTAATTTCAAATCAATCCCAAATAAATCTCAAATCTATCTCAAATCAGTCTCAAATCAATTTTGAATCAATCTCAAATCAATCCCAAATCAATCACAAACAAATCACAAATCAATCTCAAATCAAACTCAAATCAATCCCAAATCAACTTAAATTCAATCTCCAATCAATCTCAAATCAATCTCAAATTAATCTCAAATCAATCTCAATTCAATCTCAAATCAATCTCAAATCAATCTCTTCAATCTCAAATCAATCTCAAAGCAAACTCAAATCAATCAAACCAATCTCAAACCGATCCCAAGTCAATCTAAAATCAATTTCAAATCAATCACAAATCAATATCAAATCAATCTGAAAACAATCTCAAATCATTCTCTAATCAATCTCAAATCAATCTAAAAACAATCCCACTTCTATATCAAATCAATCTCAAGTCAATCTCAAATCAATCCCTAATCAATCTCAAATAAATTTCAAATTAATCTCAAATCAATTTCAAATCAATCTCAAATCAATTTCAAATCAATCCCAATTCAATCTCAAATCAATCTCAAACCAATCTAAAATCAATCTCAAATTATCTCAAATCAATCCCAATTCTATCTCAAATCAATTTCAAATAAATCTCAAATCAATCTCAAATCGATCTCAAATCAAACCCAAACCAATCTCAAATCAATCTCAAATCAATCCTAATTCTATCTCAAATCAATCTCAATTCAATCTCAAATCAATCTGCTATCAACCTCAAATCAATCTCAAATCAATCTCAAATTAATCAAAAATCCGAATCAATCTCAAATCATTCTCAAATCAATCTGTAATCGTTCTCAAATAAATCTCAAATCAATTTTAGATCAATCTCAAATCAATCCCAGATCAATCTCATATCAATCTCAAATCAATCTCGAATCAATATCATATCAATCCGAATTAAATCTCAAATCAATCTCAAATCAATCTAAAAACAATCTCAATTCAATTTCAAATCAATCTCAAATCACTCTGAAGTCAATTTCAATTCAATCTCAAATCAAACTCAAATAAATCATAAATCAATCTTAAATCCATCTCAAATCAATCTCAAATCAATCCCAATTCTATCTCAAATCAATCTCATGTCAATCTCAAACCAAAATCAATCTCAAATCACTCTCAAACCAATCTCAAATCAATCTGAAAGCAATCTCAAATTAAATTCGAATCACTCTCATATCAATCCCAATTCTATCCCAAATCATTCTCAAATCAATCTCAAATCAATTCTAAATCAATCTCAAATCAATCTCAAATCAATCTCAATTCAATCTCAAATCAATCTCAAATCAATCCCAGATCAATCTCATATCAATCTCAAATCAATCTCGAATCAATATCATGTCAATCCCGAATAAATCTAAAATCAATCTCAAATCAATCTCAAATTATTCTCAAACCAATCTTAAATAAATCTCAAATCAATCTTAAATGAATCTCAAAGCAATCTAAGAACAATCCCAATTCTATCTCAAATTAATCTCAAATCAATCTCAACTCAATCTCAAATCAATCCCAGATCAATCTCAAATCAATCTTAAATCAATCTCAAATCAATCTCAAATCCATCTCAAATCAATCTCAAATCAATCTCAAATCAATCTCAAATCAATCTCAAACCAATCTTAAATCAATCTCAAATCAATCTCAAATCAATCTCAAATTAATTTCGAATCAATCTCAAATCAATCCCAATTCTATCTCAAATCATTCTCAAATCTATCTCAAATTAATCTTAAATCAATTTCAATTCAATCCCAAATCAATCTCAAATCAATCTCAAATAATCTAATCAATCTCAGATCAATCTCAAATCAATCTTAAATCAATCTCAAGTCAATCTAAAATCAATCTCAAATTATATCACATCAATCTCAAATCAATTTCAAATCCATCTCAAGTCAATTTCAATTCAATCTCAAATCAAACTCAAATAAATCTCAAATCAAACTCAAATCCATCTCAAATCAATCTCAAATCAATCTAAAATCAATCCCAATTCTATCTCAAATCAATTTCAAATAAATCTCAAATCAATCTCAAATCAATCCCAAATCATTCCCAAATCAATCTCAAATCAATCCCAATTTAATCTCAAATCAATCTCAAACCAATCTCAAATCAATCTCAAGACAATCTAACATCAATCTCAAATCATCTCAAATCAATCGCAAAACGATCTCAAATCAATTTCAAATCAATCGCAAATCACTCAAGTCAATTTCAATTCAATCTCAAATCAATCTCAAATAAATCTCAAATCAATCTCAAATCAATCTCAAATCAATCTCAAATCCATCTCAAATCAATCTCAAATCAATCTTAAATCAATTTCAAATCAATCTCAAACCAATCTTAAATCAATCTCAAATCAATCTCAAATTAATTTCGAATCAATCCCAATTCTATCTCAATTCAATCTCAAATCAATCTACTATCAACCTCAAATCAATCTCAAATTAATCAAAAATCCAAATCAATTTCAGATCAATCTGTAATCTTTCTCAAATAAATCTCAAATCAATTTTAGATCAATCTCATATCAATCCCAAATAAATCTCAAATCACTGTCAGATCAATCTCAAACTATTCTCAAACCAATCTTAAATAAATCTCAAATCAATCTTAAATTAATCTCAAATCAATCTCAAATCAATGTCAAATCAATCTTAATTCAATCTAAAATCAATCTCAAATAAATCTCAAATCAATCTCAAATCAACCTTAAATCAATCTCAAATCAATTTCAAATCAACCTCAAGTCAATATCAAATCAATCACAAATCAATCTCAGATCAATCTCAAATCAATCTTAAATCAATCTCAAGTCGATCTAAAATCAATCTCAAATTATCTCAAATCAATAACAATTCTATCTCAAATCAATTTCAAATAAATCTCAAATCAATCTCAAATCGATCCCAAATCAAACCCAAACCAATCTCAAATCAATCCTAATTCTATCTCAAATCAATATCAATTCAATCTCAAATCAATCTCAAATCAATCTACTATCAACCTCAAATCAATCTCAAATTAATCAAAAATCCAAATCAATCTCAGATCAATCTGTAATCGTTCTCAAATAAATCTCAAATCAATTTTAGATCAATCTCATATCAATCCCAAATAAATCTCAAATCAATCTCAAATCAATCTCAAACTATTCTCAAACCAATCTAAAATAAATCTCAAATCAATCTTAAATGAATCTCAAATCAATCTCAAATCAATGTCAAACCAATCTCAAATCAATCTCAAATCAATCTCAAATCAATGTCAAACCAATCTCAAATCATTGTCAAATTAATCTCAAATCAATCTTAAATCAATCTTAAATTAATCTCAAATCAATTTCCAATCAATCCAAATCTATCTCAAATCAATCTCATGTCAATCTCAAACCAATCTCAAATCAATCTCAAATCAATCTCAAATCAATCTCAAATCACTCTCAAACCAATCTCAAATCAATCTGAAAGCAATCTCAAATGAAATTCGAATCACTCTCATATCAATCCCAATTCTATCCCAAATCATTCTCAAATCAATCTCAAATCAATCCCAGATCAATCTCATATCAATCTCAAATCAATCTCGAATCAATATCATGTCAATCCCGAATAAATCTAAAATCAATCTCAAATCAATCTCAAATTATTCTCAAACCAATCTTAAATAAATCTCAAATCAATCTTAAATGAATCTCAAAGCAATCTCAACTCAATATCAAATCAATCCCAGATCAATCTCAAATCAATCTTAAATCAATCTCAAATCCATCTCAAATCAATCTCAAATCAATCTCAAATCAATCTCAAACCAATCTTAAATCAAGCTCAAATCAATCTCAAATTAATTTCGAATCAATCTCAAATCAATCCCAATTCTATCTCAAATCATTCTCAAATCTATCTCAAATTAATCTTAAATCAATTTCAAATCAATCCCAAATCAATCTCAAATCAATCTCAAATAATTTAATCAAAATCAGATCAATCTAAAATCAATCTCAAGTCAATCTAAAATCAATCTCAAATTATCTCAAATCAATCTCAAAACAATCTCAAATCAATTTCAAATCCATCTCAAGTCAATTTCAATTCAATCTCAAATCAAACACAAATAAATCTCAAATCAATCTCAAATCAATCTCATATCAATCTCAAATCCATCTCAAATCAATATCAAATCAATCTCAAATCAATCTCAAATCAATCTCATATCAATCTCAAATCCATCTCAAATCAATTTCAAATAAATCTCAAATCAATCTCAAATCAATCCCAAATCATTCTCAAATCAATCTCAAATCAATCCCAATTCAATCTCAAATCAATCTCAAACCAATCTCAAATCAATCTCAAGTCAATCTAACATCAATCTCAAATCATCTCAAATCAATCTCAAAACGATCTCAAATCAATTTCAAATCAATCGCAAATCACTCAAGTCAATTTCAATTCAATCTCAAATTAATCTCAAATAAATCTCAAATCAATCTCAAATCAATCTCAAATCAATCTCAGATCCATCTCAAATCAATCTCAAATCAATCTTAAATCAATCTCAAATCAATCTCAAACCAATCTTAAATCAATCTCAAATCAATCTCAAATTAATTTCGAATCAATCTCAAATCAATCCCAATTGTATCTCAAATCATTCTCAAATCTATCTCAAATTAATCTTAAATCAATTTCAAATCAAACCCAACTCTATCTCAAATCAATCTCAATTCAATCTAAAATCAATCTCAAATAAATCTCAAATCAATCTCAAATCAATCTCAAATCAATCTCAAATCAATCTCAAATCAATCTCAAATCAATCTCAAATCAATCTCAAATCAATCTCAAATCAATTTCAAATCAACCTCAATTCAATATCAAATCAATCACAAATCAATCTCAAGTCAATTTCAAATCAATCCCAAATCAATCTCAAGTCAATCTCAAATCAATCTCAAATACAAATAAATTTTAAATTATTCTCAAATCAATCTCAAATCAATCTCAAATCAATCTCAAATTAATCTCTATTCAATCTCAAATCAATCTCAAATCAATCTTAAATCAATCTCAATACAATCTCAAATCAATCTCAGATCAATCTCAAATAAATCTTAAATCAATCTCAAGTCGATCTAAAATCAATCTCAAATCATCTCAAATCAATCCCAATTCTATCTCAAATCAATTTCAAATAAATCTCAAATCAATCTCAAATCGATCCTAATTCTATCTCAAATCAATATCAATTCAATCTCAAGTCAATCTCAAATCAATCTACTATCAACCTCAAATCAATCTCAAATTAATCAAATATCCAAATCAATCTCAGATCAATCTGTAATCGTTCTCAAATAAATCTCAAATTAATTTTAGATCAATCTCATATCAATCCCAAATAAATCTCAAATCAATCTCAAATCACTCTCAAATCAATCTCAAACTATTCTCAAACCAATCTTAAATAAATCTCAAATCAATCTTAAATGAATCTCAAATCAATCTAAAATCAATGTCAAACCAATCTCAAATCAATCTCAAATCAATCTCAAATCAATGTCAAACCAATCTCAAATCAATGTCAAATTAATCGCAAATCAATCTTAAATCAATCTTAAATTAATCTCAAATCAATTTCAAATCAATCCCAAATCTATCTCAAATCAATTTCAAATCAATCTCAAATCAACCTCAAATCAATGTCAAACCAATCTCAAATCAATGTCAAATTAATCTCAAATCAATCTTAAATCAATCTCAAATTAATCTCTAATTAATCTCAAATCAATCTCAAATCAATTTCAAATAAATCCCAAATCAACCTGAAATCAATCCCAAATCAATCTCAAATCAATCTCAAATTATTCTCAAATCAATCCTAGATCAATCTCAAATTAATCCCTAATCAATCTCAAATCAATTTTAAATCAATCTCAAATCAATTTTAAATCAATCTCAAATCAATCTAAAATCATTCTCAAACCAACCTCAAATCAATCTCAAATCAATTTCAAATAAATCTCAAATCAATCTGAAATCAATCTCAAATCAATCCCAAATCAATCTCAAATCAATCTCAAGTCAATCTCAAATCAATCTCAAGTCAATCCTAATTCTATCACAAAAATCAACCTCAAATCTATCTCAAATCAATCTCAAGTCAATCTCAAATCAATCTCAAGTCAATCTCAAATCAATCTCAAATCAATCTCAAATCAATCCCAAATCAATCTTGAATCAATCTCAAATCAATCTCAAACCAATCTCAAAACAATCTCAAATCAATCTCAAACCAATCTCAAATCAATCTCAAATCAATCTCAAATAATCTCTAATCATCTCAAATCAATCTCAAATTAATCTTAAATCAATCTCAAGTCAATCTAAAGTCAACCCCAAATCAATCTCAAATCGATCTCAAATACAAGTAAATTTCAAATTATTCTCAAATCAATCTCAAATCAATCTCCAATCAATCTCAAATTAATCTCTATTTAATCTCAAATCAATCTCAAATCAATCTTAAATCAATCACAATACAATCTCAAATCAATCTCACATCAATCTCAAATCAATCTCAAGTCGATCTCAAATCAATCTCAAATTATCTCAAATCAATCCCAATTCAATCTCAAATCAATTTCAAATAAATCTCAAATCAATCTCAAATGGATCCCAAATCAAACCCAAACCAATCTCAAATCAATCTCAAATGAATTCTAATGCTATCTCAAATCAATCTCAATTTAATCTCAAATCAATCTCAAATTAATCAAATATCCAAATCAATCTCAAATCATTCTCAAATCAATCTCAATTCAATCCCAGATTAAACTTATATCAATCTCAAATCAATCTCGAATCAATATCATATCAATCCCAAATAAATCTCAAATCAATCTCAAATCAATCTCAAATCAATCTCAAATCAATCTCAAATCACTCTCAAATCAATCTCAAATTATTCTCAAACCAATCTTAAATCTCAAATCAATCTTAAATGAATCTCAAAGCAATCTAATATCAATCCCAATTCTATCTCAAATTAATCTAAAATCAATCTCAAATCAATCTCAACTCAATCTCAAATCAATCCCAGTTCAATCTCAAATCAATCTCAAATCAATCTTAAACCAATCCCAAATCAATCTCAAATAATCTAATCAATCTCAGATCATTATCAAATCAATCTTAAATCAATCTCAAGTCAATCCAAAATCAATCTCAAATTATTTCAAATCAATCTCAAATCAATCTCAAATCAATTTCAAATCAATCTCAAATCAATCTCAAGTCAATTTCAATTCAATCTCAAATCAACCTCAAAGAAATCTCAATTAAATCTCAAATCAATCTCAAATTTATCTCAAATCAATCTCAAATCAATCCCAATTCTATCTTAAATCAATCTCAAATCAATCTCATGTCAATCTCAAACCAATCTCAAATCATTCTCAAATCAATCTCGAATCAATCTCAAATCAATCTCAAATCATTCTCAAATCAATTCTAGATCAATCTCAAATCAATCTCAAATCAATCTCAATTCAATCTCAAATCAATCTCAAATAAATCCCAGATCTATCTCATATCAATCTCAAATCAATGTCAAATCAATCTAAAATCAATCCCAATTCTATCTCAAATCAATTTCAAATAAATCTCAAATCAATCTCAAATCAATCTCAAATCAATCCCAATTCAATCCCAAATCATTCTCAAACCAATCTCAAATCAATCTCAAGTCAATCTAACATCAATCTCAAATCATCTCAAATCAATCTCAAAACGATCTCAAATCAATTTCAAATCAATCTCAAACCAATCTCAAATAACTCTCAAATCAATCTCAAATCAATCTCAAATCCATCTCAAATAAATCTCATATCAATCTCAAATCAATCTCAAATCAATCTCAAATCAATCTCAAATCAATCTCATATCAATCTCAAATCAATTTCAAATCATTCTCAATTCAATTTCAAATCAATCTCAAATCAAACTTAAGTCAATCTCAAATCAATCTCAAATACAAATAAATTTCAAATTATTCCCAAATCAATCTCAAATCAATCTCAAATTAATCTCTATTCAATCTCAAATCAATCTTAAATCAATCTCAATACATTCTCAAATCAATCTCAGGTCAATCTCAAATCAATCTTAAATCAATCTCAAGTCGATCTAAAATTAATCTCAAATTAACTCAAATCAATCCCAATTCTATCTCAAATCAATTTCAAATAAATCTCAAATCAATCTGAAATGGATCCCAAATCAAACCCAAACCAATCTCAAATCAATCTCAATTCAATCCTAATTCTATCTCAAATCAATATCAATTCAATCTCAAATCAATCTACTATCAACCTCAAATCAATCTCAAATTAATCAAAATCCAAATCAATCTCAGATCAATCTTAATCTCAAATAAATCTCAAATCAATTTTAGATCAATCTCATATCAATCCCAAATCAATCTCAAATCATCAATCAATCTCAAACTATTCTCAAACCAATCTTAAATAAATCTCAAATCAATCTTAAATTAATCTCAAATCAATCTCAAATCAATGTCAAACCAATCTCAAATCATTCTCAAATCAATCTCAAATCAATCCCAATTCTATCTTAAATCAATCTCAAATCAATCTCATGTCAATCTCAAACCAATCTCAAATCATTCTCAAATCAATCTCGAATCAATCTCAAATCAATCTCAAATCATTCTCAAATCAATTCTAGATCAATCTCAAATCAATCTCAAATCAATCTCAATTCAATCTCAAATCAATCTCAAATAAATCCCAGATCTATCTCATATCAATCTCAAATCAATGTCAAATCAATCTAAAATCAATCCCAATTCTATCTCAAATCAATTTCAAATAAATCTCAAATCAATCTCAAATCAATCCCAACTCATTCTCAAATCAATCTCAAATCAATCCCAATTCAATCTCAAATCATTCTCAAACCAATCTCAAATCAATCTCAAGTCAATCTAACATCAATCTCAAATCATCTCAAATCAATCTCAAAACGATCTCAAATCAATTTCAAATCAATCTCAAACCAATCTCAAATAAATCTCAAATCAATCTCAAATCCATCTCAAATAAATCTCATATCAATCTCAAATCAATCTCAAATCAATCTCAAATCAATCTCAAATCAATCTCATATCAATCTCAAATCAATTTCAAATCATTCTCAATTCAATTTCAAATCAATCTCAAATCAAACTTAAGTCAATCTCAAATCAATCTCAAATACAAATAAATTTCAAATTATTCCCAAATCAATCTCAAATCAATCTCAAATTAATCTCAATTCAATCTCAAATCAATCTCAAATCAATCTTAAATCAATCTCAATACATTCTCAAATCAATCTCAGGTCAATCTCAAATCAATCTTAAATCAATCTCAAGTCGATCTAAAATTAATCTCAAATTAACTCAAATCAATCCCAATTCTATCTCAAATCAATTTCAAATAAATCTCAAATCAATCTGAAATGGATCCCAAATCAAACCCAAACCAATCTCAAATCAATCTCAATTCAATCCTAATTCTATCTCAAATCAATATCAATTCAATCTCAAATCAATCTACTATCAACCTCAAATCAATCTCAAATTAATCAAAAATCCAAATCAATCTCAGATCAATCTGTAATCTTTCTCAAATAAATCTCAAATCAATCTTAAATCAATCTCAATACATTCTCAAATCAATCTCAGGTCAATCTCAAATCAATCTTAAATCAATCTCAAGTCGATCTAAAATTAATCTCAAATTAACTCAAATCAATCCCAATTCTATCTCAAATCAATTTCAAATAAATCTCAAATCAATCTGAAATGGATCCCAAATCAAACCCAAACCAATCTCAAATCAATCTCAATTCAATCCTAATTCTATCTCAAATCAATATCAATTCAATCTCAAATCAATCTACTATCAACCTCAAATCAATCTCAAATTAATCAAAAATCCAAATCAATCTCAGATCAATCTGTAATCTTTCTCAAATAAATCTCAAATCAATTTTAGATCAATCTCATATCAATCCCAAATAAATCTCAAATCACTGTCACATCAATCTCAAACTATTCTCAAACCAATCTTAAATAAATCTCAAATCAATCTTAAATTAATCTCAAATCAATCTCAAATCAATGTCAAACCAATCTCAAATCAATCTCAAATCAATCTCAAATCAATGTCAAACCAATCTCAAATCAATCTTAAATCAATCTCAAATTAATCTCAAATCAATTTCAAATCAATCCCAAATCAATCTCAAATCAATGTCAAACCAATCTCAAATCAATCTCAAATCAATCTCAAATCAATGTCAAACCAATCTCAAATCAATGTCAAATTAATCTCAAATCATTCTTAAATCAATCTCAAATTAATCTCTAATTAATCTCAAATCAATCTAAAATCAATCTCAAATCCATTTCAAATAAATCTCAAATCAACCTGAAATCAATCCCAAGGCAATCTCAAATCAATCTCAAATCAATCTCAAACCAATCTCAAATCAATCTCAAATTATTCTCAAATCAATTTTAAATCAATCTCAAATCAATCTAAAATCAATCTCAAACCAACTTCAAATCAATTTCAAATCAATTTCAAATAAATCTCAAATTAATCTGAAATCAATCTCAAATCAATCCCTAATCAAACCCAATTCAATCTCAAATCAATCTCAAGTCAATCTCAACAATCAATCAATCAATCAATCACAAAATCAAACCTCAAATCATCTCAAATCAATCAAATCAATCTCAAATCAATCTCAAATAATCAAATCAACTCAAATCAATCTCAAAATCAATCAATCCAAATCAATCCCAAATCAATCTTCAAATCAATCTTGAATCAATATCAAATCAATCTCAAACCAATCTCAAAACAATCTCAAATCAATCTCAAACCAATCCCAAATCAATCTCAAATCAATATCAAATTCATCTTAAATCAATCTCAAGTCAATCTAAAGTCAACCCCAAATCAATCTCAAATCGATCTCAAATACAAGTAAATTTCAAATTATTCTCAAATCAATCTCAAATCAATCTCCAATCAATCTCAAATTAATCTCTATTCAATCTCAAATCAATCTCAAATCAATCTTAAATCAATCTCAATACAATCTCAAATCAATCTCAGATCAATCTCAAATCAATCTTAAATCAATCTCAAGTCGATCTGAAATCAATCTTAAATTATCTCAAATCAATCCCAATTCAATCTCAAATCAATTTCAAATAAATCTCAAATCAATCTCAAATCGATCCCAAATCAAACCCAAACCAATCTCAAATCAATCCTAATTCTATCTCAAATCAATCTCAATTTAATCTCAAATCAATCTCAAATCAATCTGCTATCAAACTCAAATCAATCTCAAATCAATCTCAAATTAATCAAAAATCCAAATCAATCTCAAAGGATTCTCAAATCAATCTCAAATCAATCCCAGATCAATCTCATATCAATCCCAAATAAATCTCAAATCAATCTCAAATCACTCTCAAATCAATCTCAAATGATTCTCAAACCAATCTTAAATAAATCTCAAATCAATCTTAAATGAATCTCAAAGCAATCTAAAAACAATCCCAATACTATCTCAAATTAATCTAAAATCAATCTCATATCAATCTCAACTCAATCTCAAATCAATCCCAGTTCAATCTCAAATCAATCTTAAACCAATCCCAAACGAATCTCAAATCAATCTCAAATAATCTAATCAATCTCAGATCATTCTCAAATCAATCTCAAAACAATCTCAAATCACTCTCAAGTCAATTTCAATTCAATCTCAAATCAAAATCAAATAAATCTCAAATCAATCTGAAATCATTCTCAAATCAATCTCAAATCAATTCTAGATCAATCTCAAGTCAATCCCAGATCAATCTCATACCAATCTCAAATCAATCTAAAATCAATCCCAATTCTATCTCAAACCAATTTCAAATAAATCTCAAATCAATCTCAAATCAATCTCAAATCAATCCCAAATCATTCTCAAATCAATCTCAAATCAATCCCAATTCAATCTAAAATCAATCTCAAATCAATCTCAAATTAATTTCGAATCAAGTCGATCTAAAATCAATCTCAAATTATCTCAAATCAATCCCAATTCTATCTCAAATCAATTTCAAGTAAATCTCAAATCAATCTCAAATGGATCCCAAATAAAACCCAAACCAATCTTAAATCAATCTCAAATCAATCCTAATTCTATCTCAAATTAATCTCATCAATTCAAATCAATCTAAATCAATCAACACTCAACAACTCAATCAATCTCAAATCAATTTCAAATCAATCTCAATCGATCAAATCTGTAATCTCAAATCAATCTCAAATCAATCTTCTAGATCAATCTTCAAATCATCTCAAATCAATCAATATCCCAAATCAATCCTCAAACCAATTTCTCAAATAAATCTCAATCAATCAATCATCTCAAATCAATCTCAAATCAATCTCAAATCAATGTCAAACCAATCTCAAATCAATCTCAAATTAATCAAAATCCAAATCAATCTCAAATCAATCAATCTCAAATCTCAAATCTCAATATCAATTCAAATCAATCTCCAAATCAAATCTCAAATCAATTCAAATCAATCTCAAATCAATCTCAAATCAATCTCAAATCAATCTCAAATCAATCTCAAATTAATCTCAAATCAATCTCAAATCAATCTCAAATTAATCTCTAATTAATCTCAAATCAATCTAAAATCAATCTCAAATCAATTTCAAATAAATCTCAAATCAACCTGAAATCAATCCCAAATCAATCTCAAATCAATCTCAAATCAATCTCAAATCAATCTCAAACCAATCTCAAATCAATCTCAAATTATTCTCAAATCAATCTTTAATCAATCTCAAATCAATTTTAAATCAATCTCAAATCAATCTAAAATCAATCTCAAACCAACCTCAAATCAATTTCAAATAAATCTCAAATCAATCTGAAATCAATCTCAAATCAATCCCAAATCAAACCCAAATCAATCTCAAATCAATCTCAAGTCAATCTCAGATCCCTCTCAAATCAATCTCAAACTATTACCAAACCAATCTTAAATAAATCTCAAATCAATCTTAAATGAATCTCAAATCAATCTCAAATCAATGTCAATCCAATCTCAAATCAATCTCAAATCAATGTCAAATTAATCTCAAATCAATCTTAAATGAATCTCATATCAATCTCAAATCAATGTCAAACCAATCTCAAACCAATCTCAAATCAATGTCAAATTAATCTCAAATCAATCTTAAATCAATCTCAAATGAATCTCAAATCAATTTCACATCCATCTCAAATCAATCTCAAATCAATGTCAAACCAATCTCAAATCAATGTCAAATTAATCTCAAATCAATCTTAAATCAATCTCAAATTAATCTCAAATCAATATCAATTCAATCTCAAATCAACCTACTATCAACCTCAAATCAATCTCAAATCAATCTCAAATTAATCAAAAATCCAGATCAATCTCAGATCAATCTGTAATCTTTCTCAAATAAATCTCAAATCAATTTTAGATCAATCTCATATCAATCCCAAATAAATCTCAAATCAATCTCAAATCACTCTCAAATCAATCTCAAACTATTCTCAAACCAATCTTAAATAAATCTCAAATCAATCTGAAATCAATCTCAAATCAATCTCAAATTAATCAAAAATCCAGATCAATCTCAGATCAATCTGTAATCTTTCTCAAATAAATCTCAAATCAATTTTAGATCAATCTCATATCAATCCCAAATAAATCTCAAATCAATCTCAAATCACTCTCAAATCAATCTCAAACTATTCTCAAACCAATCTTAAATCTATCTCAAATCAATTTCAAGTCAGTCTCAAATCAATCTCAAATCAATGTCAAACCAATCTCAAATCAATGTCAAATTAATCTCAAATCAAACTTATATCAATCTCAAATTAATCTCTAATTAATCTCAAATCAATCTAAAATCAATCTCAAATCAATTTCAAATAAATCTCAAATCAACCTGACATCAATCCCAAATCAATCTCAAATCAATCTCAAATCAATCTCAAACCAATCTCAAATCAATCTCAAATTATTCTCAAATCAATTTTAAATCGATCTCAAATTAATCCCTAATCAATCTCAAATCAATCTCAAGTCAATCTCAAATCCCTCTCAAATCAATCTCAAACTATTCTCAAACCAATCTTAAATAAATCTGAAATCAATCTTAAATGAATCTCAAATCAATCTCAAATCAATGTCAAGCCAATCTCAAATCAATCTCAAATCAATGTCAAACCAATCTCAAATCAATGTCAAATTAATCTCAAATCAATCTTAAATCAATCTCAAATGAATCTCAAATCAATTTCAAATCAATCCCAAATCTATCTCAAATCAATTTCAAATCTATCTCAAATCAATCTCAAATCAATGTCAAACCAATCTCAAATCAATGTCAAATTAATCTCAAATCAATCTTAAATCAATCTCAAATTAATCTCTAATTAATCTCAAATCAATATCAATTCAATCTCAAATCAATCTACTATCAACCTCAAATCAATCTTAAATCAATCTCAGATCAATCTGTAATCGTTCTCAAATAAATCTCAAATCAATTTTAGATCAATCTCATATCAATCCCAAATAAATCTCAAATCAATCTCAAATCACTCTCAAATCAATCTCAAACTATTCTCAAACCAATCTTAAATAAATCTCAAATCAATCTTAAATGAATCTCAAATCAATCTCAAATCAATGTCAAACCAATCTCAAATCAATCTCAAATCAATGTCAAACCAATCCCAAATCAATGTCAAATTAATCTCAAATCAATCTTAAATCAATCTCAAATGAATCTCAAATCAATGTCACATCAATCCCAAATCTATCTCAAATCAATTTCAAATCAATCTCAAATCAATCTCAAATCAATCTCAAATCAATCTCAAATCAATCCCAAATCATTCTCAAATCAATCTCAAATCAATCCCAATTCAATCTCAAATCAATCTCAAACCAATCTCAAATCAATCTCAAACCAATCTCAAATCAATCTCAAGTCAATCTAACATCAATCTCAAATCATCTCAAATCAATCTCAAAACGTTCTCAAATCAATTTCAAATCAATCGCAAATCACTCAATCAATTTCAATCAATCTCAAATCAATCTCAAATAATCTCAAATCAATCTCAAATCAATCTCAATCCATCTCAAATCAATTCAAATCAATCTCAAATCAATCTCAAACCAATCTAAATCAATCTCAAATCAATCTCAAATCAATTTCAAAAATTCAAATCAATCTGAAATCAACTCAATCAATCCCAAATCAAACCCAAATCAATCTCAAATCAATCTCAAATCAATCTCAAATCCCTCAAATCAATCTCAAACTATTCTCAAACCAATCTTAAATAATCTCAAATCAATCTTAAATGAATCTCAAATCAATCTCAAATCAATTCAATCTCAAATCAATGTCAAACCAATTCAAATCAATGTCAAATTAATCTCAAATCAATCTTAAATCAATCTCAAATGAATCTCAAATCAATCCCAAATCTATCTCAAATCAATTTCAAATCAATCTCAAATCAATCTCAAATCAATGTCAAACCAATCTCAAATCAATGTCAAATTAATCTCAAATCAATCTTAAATCAATCTCAAATTAATCTCTAATTAATCTCAAATCAATATCAATTCAATCTCAAATCAATCTCATCAACCTCAAATCAATCTCAAATCAATCTCAGATCAATCTGTAATCGTTCTCAAATAAATCTCAAATCAATTTTAGATCAATCTCATATCAATCCCAAATAAATCTCAAATCAATCTCAAATCAATCTCAAACTATTCTCAAACCAATCTTAAATAAATCTCAATACAATCTTAAATGAATCTCAAATCAATCTCAAATCAATGTCAAACCAATCTCAAATCAATCTCAAATCAAGGTCAAACCAATCTCAAATCAATGTCAAATTAATCTAAAATCAATCTTAAATCAATCTTAAATTAATCTCAAATCAATTTCAAATCAATCCCAAATCTATCTCAAAAATCAATTTCAAATCAATCCCAAATCAATCTCAAATCAATCTCAAAAATTAAATTCCCAAATAAATTTCAAATCAATCCCAAATCAATCTCAAATCAATTCAAATCAATCTCAAACCAATCTCAAAATCCCAATTTAAATAAATCTCAAATCAATCTTAAATAATCTCAAATCAATCCCAAAACAAACCCAAACAATCTCAAATTAATCTAAAATCAATCTCAAATCCCTCTCAAATCAATCTCAAACAATTCCCAAACCAATCTTAAAAATCCAAATAATCTTAAATAATCTCAAATAATCTAAATCAATTCAATCCAATTCTCAAATCAATCTTAAATCAATGTCAAATTAATCTCAAATTAATCTTAAATAATCTCAAAACAATCTCAAATCAATTCAAACAATTTCAAACCAATCTCAAATCAATTCAAATTAAATCTCAAATCAATCTTAAATCATCTCAAATAATCTCAAATCAATTTAATTAATCCCAAATCAATCTCAAATTCAATTTCAAATCAATCTCAAATCAATCCCAAATCAATTCAAACCAATCTCAAATCAATTCAAATTAATCTAAAAATCCCAATCTTAAATCAATTTCAAACAATCTCAAATTAATCTCAAATCAATTCAATCAATCCCAAATCAATTCTCAAATCAACCTACATCAACCTCAAATCAATCTCAAAAATTAAATCAATCCAATCAATCTAAATCAATCTAAATCTTCTCAAATCAATTTATCTCAAATCAATTTAATCAATCAATCACTCAAGTCCCAATAATCTCAAATCAACCTAAATCATCCAAATCAATCTCAAACAATTTTCAAACCAATCTAAAAATCTCAAATCAATCTCAAATCAATTCAAACCAATCTTAAATCAATCCCAAATTAATCCCAATTCAATCTTAAATCAATCTCAATCAATCTCAAATCCTTTCAAATCAATCTCAAACTATTCTCAAAAATCAATTTAAATCAGTCTCAAATCAATCTCAAATCAATGTCAAGCCAATCTCAAATCAATATCAAATCAATGTCAAACCAATCTCAAATCAATGTCAAATTAATCTCAAATCAATATTAAATCAATCTCAAATGAATCTCAAATCAATTTCAAATCAATCCCAAATCTATCTCAAATCAATTTCAAATCTATCTCAAATCAATCTCAAATCAATGTCAAGCCAATCTCAAATCAATGTCAAATTAATCTCAAATCAATCTTAAATCAATCTCAAATTAATCTCTAATTAATCTCAAATCAATATCAATTCAATCTACTATCAACCTCAAATCAATCTTAAATCAATCTCAGATCAATCTGTAATCGTTCTCAAATAAATCTCAAATCAATTTTAGATCAATCTCATATCAATCCCAAATAAATCTCAAATCAATCTCAAATCACTCTCAAATCAATCTCAAACTATTCTCAAACCAATCTTAAATAAATCTCAAATCAATCTTAAATGAATCTCAAATCAATCTCAAATCAATTTCAAACCAATCTCAAACCAATCTCAAATCAATCTCAAATCAATGTCAAACCAATCTCAAATCAATGTCAAATTAATCTCAAATCAATCTTAAATCAATCTCAAATGAATCTCAAATCAATGTCACATCAATCCCAAATCTATCTCAAATCAATTTCAAATCAATCTCAAATCAATCTCAAATCAATCTCAAATCAATCTCAAATCAATCCCAATTCAATCTCAAATCAATCTCAAACCAATCTCAAATCAATCTCAAGTCAATCTAACATCAATCTCAAATCATCTCAAATCAATCTCAAAACGTTCTCAAATCAATTTCAAATCAATCGCAAATCACTCAAGTCAATTTCAATTCAATCTCAAATCAATCTCAAATAAATCTCAAATCAATCTCAAATCAATCTCAAATCAATCTCAAATCAATCTCAAATCCATCTCAAATCAATCTCAAATCAATCTCAAATCAATCTCAAACCAATCTTAAATCAATCTCAAATCAATTTCAAATAAATCTCAAATCAATCTGAAATCAACCTCATATCAATCCCAAATCAAACCCAAATCAATCTCAAATCAATCTCAAATCAATCTCAAATCCCTCTCAAATCAATCTCAAACTATTCTCAAACCAATCTTAAATAAATCTCAAATCAATCTTAAATGAATCTCAAATCAATCTCAAATCAATGTCAAACCAATCTCAAATCAATGTCAAATTAATCTCAAATCAATCTTAAATCAATCTCAAATCAATTTCAAATCAATCCCAAATCTATCTCAAATCAATTTCAAATCAATCTCAAATCAATCTCAAATCAATGTCAAACCAATCTCAAATCAATGTCAAATTAATCTCAAATCAATCTTAAATCAATCTCAAATTAATCTCTAATTAATCTCAAATTAATATCAATTCAATCTCAAATCAATCTTCTATCAACCTCAAATCAATCTCAAATCAATCTCAGATCAATCTGTAATCGTTCTCAAATAAATCTCAAATCAATTTCAAATAAATCTCAAATCAATCTGAAATCAATCTCATATCAATCCCAAATAAATCTCAAATCAATCTCAAATCAATCTCAAACTATTCTCAAACCAATCTTAAATAAATCTCAATACAATCTTAAATGAATCTCAAATCAATCTCAAATCAATGTCAAACCAATCTCAAATCAATCTCAAATCAAGGTCAAACCAATCTCAAATCAATGTCAAATTAATCTCAAATCAATCTTAAATCAATCTTAAATTAATCTCAAATCAATTTCAAATCAATCCCAAATCTATCTCAAAAATCAATTTCAAATCAATCCCAAATCAATCTCAAATCAATCTCAAATTATTCTCAAATCAATTTTAAATCAATCCCAAATAAATCTCAAATCAATCTCAAATCAATCTCAAATCACTCTCAAATCACTCTCAAATCAATCTCAAATTATTCTCAAACCAATCTTAAATAAATCTCAAATCAATCTTAAATGAATCTCAAAGCAATCTAAAAACAATCCCAATACTATCTCAAATTAATCTAAAATCATTCTCAAATTATTCTCAACTCAATCTCAAATCAATCCCAGTTCAATCTCAAATCAATCTTAAACCAATCCCAAATGAATCTCAAATCAATCTCAAATAATCTAATCCATCTCAGATCATTCTCAAATCATTCTTAAATCAATGTCAAGTCAATCTAAAATCAATCTCAAATTATCTCAAATCAATCTCAAAACAATCTCAAATCACTCTCAAGTCAATTTCAATTCAATCTCAAATCAAAATCAAATAAATCTCAAATCAATCTGCAATCATTCTCAAATCAATCTCAAATCAATTCTAGATCAATCTCAAATCAATCTCAATTCAATCTCAGATCAATCTCAAATCAATCCCAGATCAATCTCATACAAATCTCAAATCAATCTAAAATCAATCCCAATTCTATCTCAAATCAATTTCAAATAATTCTCAAATCAATCTCAAATCAATCTCAAATCAATCCCAAATCATTCTCAAATCAATCTCAAATCAATCCCAATTCAATCTCAAATCAATCTCAAACCAATCTCAAATCAATCTCAAGTCAATCTAACATCAATCTCAAATCATCTCAAATCAATTTCAAGACGATCTCAAATCAATTTCAAATCAATCGCAAATCACTCAAGTCAATTTCAATTCAATCTCAAATCAATCTCAAATAAATCTCAAATCAATCTCAAATCAATCTCAAATCAATCTCAAATCCATCTCAAATCAATCTCAAATCAATCTCAAATCAATCTCAAACCAATCTTAAATCAATCTCAAATCAATCTCAAATTAATTTCGAATCAAGTCGATCTAAAATCAATCTCAAATTATCTCAAATCAATCCCAATTCTATCTCAAATCAATTTCAAGTAAATCTCAAATTAATCTCAAATGGATCCCAAATAAAACCCAAACCAATCTCAAATCAATCTCAAATCAATCATAATTCTATCTCAAATCAATATCAATTCAATCTCAAATCAATCTGCTATCAACCTCAAATCAATCTCAAATTAATCAAAATTCCAAATCAATCTCAGATCAATCTGTAATCTTTCTCAAATAAATCTCAAATCATTTTTAGATGAATCTCATATCAATCCCAAATAAATCTCAAATCAATCTCAAATCACTCTCAAATCAATCTCAAACTATTCTCAAACCAATCTTAAATAAAGCTCAAGTCAATCTTAAATGAATATCAAATCAATCTCAAATCAATGTCAAACCAATCTCAAATCAATCTCAAATCAATGTCAAACCAATCTCAAATCAATGTCAAATTAATCTCAAATTAATCTTAAATTAATCTTAAATTAATCTCAAATCAGTTTCAAATCAATCCCAAATCTATCTCAAATCAATTTCAAATCAAGTTCAAATCAATCTCAAATCAATCTCAAATCAATGTCAAACCAATCTCAAATCAATGTCAAATTAATCTCAAATCAATCTTAAATCAATCTCTAATTAATCTCAAATCAATCTAAAGCAATCTCAAATCAATTTCAAATAAATCTCAAATCAACCTGAAATAAATCCCAAATCAATCTCAAATCAATCTCAAACTATTCTCAAACTAATCTTAAATAAATCTCAAATCAATCTTAAATGAATCTCAAATCAATCTCAAATCAATGTCAAACCAATCTCAAATTAATCCCAAATCAATCTTAAATTAATCTCAAATTAATCTCAAATCAATCTCAAATCAATCTCAAGTCAATGTCAAACCAACCTCAAATCAATGTCAAATTAATCTCAAATCAATCTTAAATCAATTTCAAATTAATCTCTAATTAATCTCAAATCAATCTAAAATTAATCTCAAATCAATTTCAAATAAATCTCAAATCAACCTGAAATCAATCTCAAAGCAATCTCAAATCAATCTCAAATTATTCTCAAATCAATCTCAAATTAATCCCTAATCAATCTCAAATCAATTTTAAATCAATCTCAAATCAATCTAAAATCAATTTCAAATAAATCTCAAATCACTCTGAAATCAATTTCAAATCAATCCCAAATCAAACCCAAATCAATCTCAAATCAATCTCAAGTCAATCTCAAATCCCTCTCAAATCAATCTCAAACTATTATCAAACCAATCTTAAATAAATCTCAAATCAATCTTAAATGAATCTCAAATCAATCTCAAATCAATGTCAAACCAATCTCAAATCAATCTCAAATCAATGTCAAACAAATCTCAAATAAATGTCTAATTAACCTCAAATCAATCTTAAATCAATCTCAAATGAATCTCAAATCAATTTCACATCAATCCCAAATCTATCTCAAATCAATTTCAAATCAATCTCAAATCAATGTCAAACCAATCTCAAATCAATGTCAAATTAATCTCAAATCAATCTTAAATCAATCTCAAATTAATCTCTAATTAATCTCAAACCAATGTCAATTCAATCTCAAATCAATCTCAAATCAATCTACTATCAACCTCAAATCAATCTCAAATCAATCTCAGATCAATCTGTAATCGTTCTCAAATAAATCTCAAATCAATTTTAGATCAATCTCATATCAATCCCAAATCAATCTCAAATCAATCTCAAATCACTCTCAAATCAATCTCAAACTATACTCAAACCAATCTTATATAAATCTCAAGTCAATCTTAAATGAATCTCAAATCAATCTCAAATCAATGTCAAACCAATCTCAAATCAATCTCAAATCAATCTCAAACCAATCTCAAATCAATGTCAAATTAATCTCAAATCAATCTTAAATCAATCTTAAATTAATCTCAAATCAATTTCAAATCAATCCCAAATCTATCTCAAATCAATTTCAAATCAATCTCAAATCAATCTCAAATCAATCTCAAATCAATGTCAAACCAATCTCAAATCAATGTCAAATTAATCTCAAATCAATCTTAAATCAATCTCAAATTAATCTCTAATTAATCTCAAATCAATCTAAAATCAATCTCAAATCAATTTCAAATAAATCTCAAATCAATCTCAAATTATTCTCAAATCAATCTTAAATCAATCTCAAATTAATCCCTAATCAATCTCAAATCAATTTTAAATCAATCTCAAGTCAATATAAAATCAATCTCAAACCAACCTCAAATCAATCTCAAATCAATTTCAAGTAAATCTCAAATCAATCTGAAATCAATCTCAAATCAATCCCAAATCAATCTCAAATCAATCTCAAGTCAATCCTAATTCTATCACAAAAATCAACCTCAAATCTATCTCAAATCAATCTCAAGTCAATCTCAAATCAATCTCAAATGAATCTCAAATCATTCTTAAGTCAATCTCAAATACAAATAAATTTCAAATTATTCCCAAATCAATCTCAAATCAATCTCAAATTAATCTCTATTCAATCTCAAATCAATCTCAAATCAATCTTAAATCAATCTCAATACAATCTCAAATCAATCTCAGATCAATCTCAAATCAATCTTAAATCAATCTCAAGTCGATCTAGAATCAATCTCAAATTATCTCAAATCAATCCCAATTCTATCTCAAATCAATTTCAAATAAATCTCAAATCAATCTGAAATGGATCCCAAATCAAACCCAAACCAATCTCAAATCAATCTCAAATCAATCCTAATTCTATCTCAAATCAATATCAATTCAATCTCAATTCAATCTCAAATCAATCTACTATCAACCTCAAATCAATCTCAAATTAATCAAAAATCCAAATCAATCTCAGATCAATCTGTAATCTTTCTCAAATCAATTTTAGATTAATCTCATAACAATCCCAAATAAATCTCAAATCAATCTCAAATCACTGTCAAATCAATCCCAAACTATTCTCAAACTAATCTTAAATAAATCTCAAATCAATCTTTAATGAATCTCAAATCAATGTCAAACCAATCTCAAATCAATCTCAAATCAATGTCAAACCAATCTCAAACCAATCACAAATTAATCTCAAATCAATTTCAAATCAATCCCAAATCTATCTCAAATCAATGTCAAATCAATCTCAAATCAATCTTAAGTCAATATCAAATTAATCTCTAATTAATCTCAAAACAATCTAAAATCAATCTCAAATCAATTTCAAATAAATCTCAAATCAACCTGAAATCAATCCCAAATCAATCTAAAATCAATCTCAAATCAATCTCAAACCAATCTCAAATCAATCTCAAATTATTCTCAAATCAATTTTAAATCAATCTCAAATCAATCTAAAATCAATCTCAAACCAACCTCAAATCAATTTCAAATCAATTTCAAATAAATCTCAAACCAATCTTAAATCAATCTCAAATCAATCTCAATTCAATTTCAAATAAATCTCAAATCAATCTGAAATCAACCTCATATCAATCCCAAATCAAACCCAAATCAATCTCAAATCAATCTCAAATCAATCTCAAATCCCTCTCAAATCAATCTCAAACTATTCTCAAACCAATCTTAAATAAATCTCAAATCAATCTTAAATGAATCTCAAATCAATCTCAAATCAATGTCAAACCAATCTCAAATCAATGTCAAATTAATCTCAAATCAATCTTAAATCAATCTCAAATGAATCTCAAATCAATTTCAAATCAATCCCAAATCTATCTCAAATCAATTTCAAATCAATCTCAAATCAATCTCAAATCAATGTCAAACCAATCTCAAATCAATGTCAAATTAATCTCAAATCAATCTTAAATCAATCTCAAATTAATCTCTAATTAATCTCAAATCAATATCAATTCAATCTCAAATCAATCTTCTATCAACCTCAAATCAATCTCAAATCAATCTCAGATCAATCTGTAATCGTTCTCAAATAAATCTCAAATCAATTTTAGATCAATCTCATATCAATCCCAAATAAATCTCAAATCAATCTCAAATCAATCTCAAACTATTCTCAAACCAATCTTAAATAAATCTCAATACAATCTTAAATGAATCTCAAATCAATCTCAAATCAATGTCAAACCAATCTCAAATCAATCTCAAATCAAGGTCAAACCAATCTCAAATCAACGTCAAATTAATCTCAAATCAATCTTAAATCAATCTTAAATTAATCTCAATACAATCTCAAATCAATCTCAGATCAATCTCAAATCAATCTTAAATCAATCTCAAGTCGATCTCAAATCAATATTAAATTATCTCAAATCAATCCCAATTCAATCTCAAATCAATTTCAAATAAATCTCAAATCAATCTCAAATCGATCCCAAATCAAACCCAAACCAATCTCAAATCAATCCTAATTCTATCTCAAATCAATCTCAATTTAATCTCAAATCAATCTCAAATCAATCTGCTATCAACCTCAAATCAATTTCAAATCAATCCCAAATCTATCTCAAAAATCAATTTCAAATCAATCCCAAATCAATCTCAAATCAATCTCAAATTATTCTCAAATCAATTTTAAATCAATCCCAAATAAATCTCAAATCAATCTCAAATCAATCTCAAATCACTCTCAAATCAATCTCAAATTATTCTCAAACCAATCTTAAATAAATCTTAAATGAATCTCAAAGCAATCTAAAAACAATCCCAATACTATCTCAAATTAATCTAAAGTCAATCTCAAATCAATCTCAACTCAATCTCAAATCAATCCCAGTTCAATCTCAAATCAATCTTAAACCAATCCCAAATGAATCTCAAATCAATCTCAAATAATCTAATCAATCTCAGATCATTCTCAAATCAATCTTAAATCAATGTCAAGTCAATCTAAAATCAATCTCAAATTATCTCAAATCAATCTCAAAACAATCTCAAATCACCTCAAGTCAATTTCAATTCAATCTCAAATCAAAATCAAATAAATCTCAAATCAATCTGAAATCATTCTCAAATCAATCTCAAATCAATTCTAGATCAATCTCAAATCAATCTCAATTCAATCTCAGATCAATCTCAAATCAATCCCAGATCAATCTCATACCAATCTCAAATCAATCTCAAATCAATCTAAAATCAATCCCAATTCTATCTCAAATCAATTTCAAATAATTCTCAAATCAATCTCAAATCAATCTCAAATCAATCCCAAATCATTCTCAAATCAATCTCAAATCAATCCCAATTCAATCTCAAATCAATCTCAAACCAATCTCAAATCATCTCAAATCAATTTCAAGACGATCTCAAATCAATTTCAAAACAATCGCAAATCACTCAAGTCAATTTCAATTCAATCTCAAATCAATCTCAAATAAATCTCAAATCAATCTCAAATCAATCTCAAATCAATCTCAAATCCATCTCAAATCAATCTCAAATCAATCTCAAATCAATCTCAAACCAATCTTAAATCAATCTCAAATCAATCTCAAATTAATTTCGAATCAAGTCGACCTAAAATCAATCTCAAATTATCTCAAATCAATCCCAATTCTATCTCAAATCAATTTCAAGTAAATCTCAAATTAATCTCAAATGGATCCCAAATAAAACCCAAACCAATCTCAAATCAATCTCAAATCAATCATAATTCTATCTCAAATCAATATCAATTCAATCTCAAATCAATCTACTATCAACCTCAAATCAATCTCAAATTAATCAAAAATCCAAATCAATCTCAGATCAATCTGTAATCTTTCTCAAATAAATCTCAAATCATTTTAGTTGAATCTCATATCAATCCCAAATAAATCTCAAATCAATCTCAAATCACTCTCAAATCAATCTCAAACTATTCTCAAACCAATCTTAAATAAAGCTCAAGTCAATCTTAAATGAATCTCAAATCAATCTCAAATCAATGTCAAACCAATCTCAAATCAATCTCAAATCAATGTCAAACCAATCTCAAATCAATGTCAAATTAATCTCAAATTAATCTTAAATTAATCTTAAATTAATCTCAAATCAATTTCAAATCAATCCCAAATCTATCTCAAATCAATTTCAAATCAATCTCAAATCAATCTCAAATCAATCTCAAATCAATGTCAAACCAATCTCAAATCAATGTCAAATTAATCTCAAATCAATCTCTAATTAATCTCAAATCAATCTAAAGCAATCTCAAATCAATTTCAAATAAATCTCAAATCAACCTGAAATAAATCCCAAATCAATCTCAAATCAATCTCAAACTATTCTCAAACTAATCTTAAATAAATCTCAAATCAATCTTAAATGAATCTCAAATCAATCTCAAATCAATGTCAAACCAATCTCAAATTAATCCCAAATCAATCTTAAATTAATCTCAAATTAATCTCAAATCAATCTCAAATCAATCTCAAGTCAATGTCAAACCAACCTCAAATCAATGTCAAATTAATCTCAAATCAATCTTAAATCAATCTCAAATTAATCTCTAATTAATCTCAAATCAATCTAAAATTAATCTCAAATCAATTTCAAATAAATCTCAAATCAACCTGCAATCAATCCCAAATCAATCTCAAATCAATCTCAAATCAATCTCAAAGCAATCTCAAATCAATCTCAAATTATTCTCAAATCAATCTTTAATCAATCTCAAATTAATCCCTAATCAATCTCAAATCAATTTTAAATCAATCTCAAATCAATCTAAAATCAATTTCAAATAAATCTCAAATCACTCTGAAATCAATTTCAAATCAATCCCAAATCAAACCCAAATCAATCTCAAATCAATCTCAAGTCAATCTCAAACTATTATTAAACCAATCTTAAATAAATCTCAAATCAATCTTAAATGAATCTCAAATCAATCTCAAATCAATGTCAAACCAATCTCAAATCAATCTCAAATCAATGTCAAACAAATCTCAAATAAATGTCTAATTAATCTCAAATCAATCTTAAATCAATGTCAAATGAATCTCAAATCAATTTCACATCAATCCCAAATCTATCTCAAATCAATTTCAAATCAATCTCAAATCAATGTCAAACCAATCTCAAATCAATGTCAAATTAATCTCAAATCAATCTTAAATCAATCTCAAATTAATCTCTAATTAATTCTCAATATCAATTCAATCTCAAATCAATCTCAAATCAATCTACTATCAACCTCAAATCAATCTCAAATCAATCTCAGATCAATCTGTAATCGTTCTCAAATAAATCTCAAATCAATTTTAGATCAATCTCAATCAATCCCAAAAATCTCAAATCAATCTCAAATCACTCTCAAATCAATCTCAAACTATACTCAAACCAATCTTATAAATCTCGAGTCAATCTTAAATGAATCTCAAATCAATCTCAAATCAATGTCAAACCAATCTCAAATCAATCTCAAATCAATCTAACAATCTCAAATCAATGTCAAATTAATCTCAAATCATAAATCATTAAATTCAATCTCAAATCAATTTCAAATCAATCCCAAATTAATCTCAAATCAATCTAAAATCAATCTCAAATCAATTTCAAATAAATCTCAAATCAATCTCAAATTATTCTCAAATCAATCTTAAATCAATCTCAAATTAATCCCTAATCAATCTCAAATCAATTTTAAATCAATCTCAAGTCAATATAAAATCAATCTCAAACCAACCTCAAATCAATCTCAAATCAATTTCAAGTAAATCTCAAATCAATCTGAAATCAATCTCAAATCAATCCCAAATCAATCTCAAATCAATCTCAAGTCAATCCTAATTCTATCACAAAAATCAACCTCAAATCTATCTCAAATCAATATCAAGTCAATCTCAAATCAATCTCAAATGAATCTCAAATCATTCTAAGTCAATCTCAAATACAATCTCAAATTACAAATTATTCCCAAATCAATCTCAAATCAATCTCAAATTAATCTCTATTCAATCTCAAATCAATCTCAAATCAATCTTAAATCAATCTCAATACAATCTCAAATCAATCTCAGATCAATCTCAAATCAATCTTAAATCAATCTCAAGTCGATCTAGAATCAATCTCAAATCAATCTCAAATCAATCCCAAATTCAATCTCAAATCAATTTCAAATCAATCTCAAATCAATCTACATGGATCCCAAATCAAACCCAAACCAATCTCAAATCAATTCTCAAATCAATTTCAATTCTATCTCAAATCAATACTCAATTCAATTCTCAAATCAATCTCAAATAAATCCAAATCAATCTCAAATCAATCTCAAATTAATCTCAAATCAATCTCAAATCAATCTCAAATCAATCTGTAATCAATTCTCAAATCAATTTCAGATCAATTTCAAATCAATCCTAAATCAAATCTCAAATCAATCTCAAATCATCAAATCAATCTCAAATCTATTCTCAAATCAATCTTACAATCTCAAATCAATCTTTAATGTCAATCTCAAATCAATCTCAATCAATCTCAAATCAATCCAAATCAATCTCAAACCAATCCCAAATCAATCCCAACTCAATCTCAAATCAATCTTCAAATCAATCCCAAATCAATCTCAAATCAATCTCAAATCAATCTCAAATCAATCTCAAATCAATATCAAATCAATCTCACATTAATCTCAAATCAATTTCAAACCAATCTCAAATCAATTTCAAATAAATCTCAAATCAATCTCAAATCAATCCAAATTCAATTCTAAAATCAATCTCAAATCAATCTCAAACCAATCTCAAATCAATCTCAAATTAAACTAAAATCAATTCTCAAATCAATCTCAAATCAATCTAAAATCAATCTCAAACCAACCTCAAATCAATTTCAAATCAATTTCAAATCAATCTCAAACCAATCTTCGACTCAATCTCAAATCAATCTCAATGTCAATCTCAAATCCAATCTCAAATCAATCTCAAATCAATCTCGAAACAATCCCAAATCAAACCCAAATCAATCTCAAATCAATCTCAAATCAATCTCAAACCATCTCAAATCAATCTCAAATCTATTCTCAAACCATCTTAAATCAATCTCAAATCAATCTCAAATCAATCACAAATCAATCTCAAATCAATCTCAAATCAATCTCAAATCAATGTCAAATTAATCTCAAATCAATCTTAAATCAATCTCAAATCAATCTCAAATTAATCTAAGTCAATCAGAAGTCAATCCCAAATCTAGTCTCAAATCAATTTCAAATCAATCTCAAATCAATCCCAAATCAATGTCAAACCAATCTCAAATCAATCTCAAATCAATCTCAAATCAATCTTAAATCAATCTCAAGTCAATCTCAATATATCTCAAATCAATTCAATTCAATCTCAAATCTATCTTAAATCAACCTCAAATCAATCCCAAGTCCATCTCAGATCAATCTCAAATCGTATCTCAAGCCAAATCAGTCAAATCAATCTTAGATCAATCTCAAATCAATCTCAAATCAATCTTCAAATCAATCTCAAATCAATCCCAAACCAATCTTAAATCAATCTCATATCAATCTCAAATGAATCTCAAATCAATCTAAAATCACCAGGGCAAACCGAGGGCTCTTCATTATGACTCATATCTCAAATCAAGGTCAACTTTTCCACGCCCAATCCACAATCTACCGTCAGCAATTAATCTTCTGACTCATAATCTATAAAGACAATGGTTGAGGAATTTAGCTATGACTCAATAAACAAAGTTGCTCAGGAATTCAATCTCATGATCAATCTCATAGTCAATTGACTTTAAACCCCATCCACCACTCGGTCAAGTCGACTGCCTCAAATCGCCTATTCCAGGTTCACCTCACTACCAATCCCAACACTTGCAAATGCAATTTTCCTACTATCCAAGGACTGCTCAAATCAATCTCAACATCGAGCCAAAAGGGCCAATCCTTAGTTAACCAATTTCATCAAATTGTTGAAAATCCCGTCATTTGAAATGGTCCATCTCAAAGGAAGTCCTCAATTATAATCTCAAATCAATTCAAATCATATGGCTATCGACTGCAAATCAATGTTACAAATGCAAAGGGTCCTATTTAGAGGTGAAATGCTATCAAGTGGTTCAAAATCATATCAAGGAGTTGAAAATGACGCCCGAAAATCAAGCTCAACCACTCACCCATCCAAATTATTCACACCATCAATTTTAAGACGTCACGTCCCAAATAAATTCTACACCATTCAATACTCATAATCAATCACAAATCACGCACAATCAATCTCAAATTATTCTCAAACACAATCTTAACATAAACACAAATCAATCTTAAATGACACTCAAACAATCAAAAACAATCACACAATACATAAATCTCAAATTACATCTAAAGTCAATCTCAAATCAATTCAACACACAAACACAAATCAATCACACATCAATCTCAAATCAAATCTATAAACCAAATCACACAAAAATGAATCTACAAATCAATCTACAAATAATCTAATCAATCAGATCATTCTCAAATCACATCTTAAATCAATCAATCAAACATAAAATCAATCAAATTATAAACTCAAAATACAAACTCAAAACACTCAAATCACTTACAACAATCAATTCAATCATCAAATCAAAATCAAATAAATCATCAAATCAAATCAGCAATCATTCATACAAAATCAATCTCAAATCACATTCTAGATCACATCATACAAAATACAAAATCATCACATCAATCTCAGATCAATAAACATCAAATCAAACCAAATACAAACACATCATAACACAATCTCAAATCACATTTCAAATCAATCTAAAATCAATCACACAATTCTATCACAAATCAATCAAATAATAACATCAAATCAATCTCAAATCAACCAACAACCAAATCATTCTCAAATCAATCCAAATCAATCCAATCAATTCAAATCAATCTCAAACCAATCTCAAATCATCTCAAATCAATTTCAAGACGATCTCAAATCAATTTCAAAACAATCGCAAATCACTCAACAATTCAATCACTCAAATCAATCTCAAATAAATCTCAAATCAATCTCAAATCAATCTCAAATCAATCTCAAATCCATCTCAAATCAATCTCAAATCAATCTCAAATCAATCTCAAACCAATCTTAAATCAATCTCAAATCAATCTCAAATTAATTTCGAATCAAGTCGACCTAAAATCAATCTCAAATTATCTCATATCAATCCCAATTCTATCTCAAATCAATTTCAAGTAAATCTCAAATTAATCTCAAATGGATCCCAAATAAAACCCAAACCAATCTCAAATCAATCTCAAATCAATCATAATCTATCTCAAATCAATATCAATTCAATCTCAAATCAATCTACTATCAACCTCAAATCAATCTCAAATTAATCAAAATCCAAATCAATCTCAGATCAATCTGTAATCTTCTCAAATAAATCTCAAATCATTTTAGTTGAATCAATCAATCCCAAATAAATCTCAAATCAATCTCAAATCACTCTCAAATCAATTCAAACTATTCTCAAACCAATCTTAAATAAAGCTCAAGTCAATCTTAAATGAATCTCAAATCAATCTCAAATCAATGTCAAACCAATTCAAATCAATCTCAAATCAATGTCAAACCAATCTCAAATCAATGTCAAATTAATCTCAAATTAATCTTAAATTAATCTAAATTAATCTCAAATCAATTTCAAATCAATCCCAAATCTATCTCAAATCAATTTCAAATCAATCTCAAATCAATCTCAAATCAATCTCAAATCAATGTCAAACCAATCTCAAATCAATGTCAAATTAATCTCAAATCAATCTTAAATCAATCTCAATTAATCTCAAATCAATCTAAAGCAATCTCAAATCAATTTCAAAAACCAAATCAACCTGAAATAAATCCCAAATCAATCTCAAATCAATCTCAAACTATTCTCAAACCAATCTTAAATAAATCTCAAATCAATCTTAAATGAATCTCAAATCAATCTCAAATCAATGTCAAACCAATCTCAAATTAATCCCAAATCAATCTTAAATTAATCTCAAATTAATCTCAAATCAATTCAAATCAATCTCAATCGTCAAACCAACCTCAAATCAATGTCAAATTAATCTCAAATCAATCTAAATCAATCTCAAATTAATTCAATTAATCTCAAATCAATCTAAAATTAATCTCAAATCAATTTCAAATAAATCTCAAATCAACCTGCAATCAATCCCAAATCAATCTCAAATCAATCTCAAATCAATCTCAAACAATCTCAAATCAATCTCAAATTATTTCAAATCAATCTTAATCAATCTCAAATTAATCCCTAATCAATCTCAAATCAATTTAAATCAATCTCAAATCAATCTAAAATCAATCAAAAATTCAAATCACCAAATCAATTTCAAATCAATCCAAACCAAACCCAAATCAATCTCAAATCAATCTCAAGTCAATCTCAAACTATTATCAAACCAATCTTAAATAATCTCAAATCAATCTTAAATGAATCTCAAATCAATCTCAAATCAATGTCAAACCAGTCTCAAATCAATCTCAAATCAATGTCAAACAAATCTCAAATAAATGTCTAATTAATCTCAAATCAATCTTAAATCAATCTCAAATGAATCTCAAATCAATTTCACATCAATCCCAAATCTATCTCAAATCAATTTCAAATCAATCTCAAATCAATGTCAAACCAATCTCAAATCAATGTCAAATTAATCTCAAATCAATCTTAAATCAATCTCAAATTAATCTCTAATTAATCTCAAATCAATATCAATTCAATCTCAAATCAATCTCAAATCAATCTACTATCAACCTCAAATCAATCTCAAATCAATCTCAGATCAATCTGTAATCGTTCTCAAATAAATCTCAAATCAATTTTAGATCAATCTCATATCAATCCCAAATAAATCTCAAATCAATCTCAAATCACTCTCAAATCAATCTCAAACTATACTCAAACCAATCTTATATAAATCTCGAGTCAATCTTAAATGAATCTCAAATCAATCTCAAATCAATGTCAAACCAATCTCAAATCAATCTCAAATCAATCTCAAACCAATCTCAAATCAATGTCAAATTAATCTCAAATCAATCTTAAATCAATCTTAAATTAATCTCAAATCAATTTCAAATCAATCCCAAATCTATCTCAAATCAATCTAAAATCAATCTCAAATCAATTTCAAATAAATCTCAAATCAATCTCAAATTATTCCCAAATCAATCTTAAATCAATCTCAAATTAATCCCTAATCAATCTCAAATCAATTTTAAATCAATCTCAAGTCAATATAAAATCAATCTCAAACCAACCTCAAATCAATCTCAAATCAATTTCAAGTAAATCTCAAATCAATCTGAAATCAATCTCAAATCAATCCCAAATCAATCTCAAATCAATCTCAAGTCAATCCTAATTCTATCACAAAAATCAACCTCAAATCTATCTCAAATCAATATCAAGTCAATCTCAAATCAATCTCAAATGAATCTCAAATCATTCTTAAGTCAATCTCAAATCAATCTCAAATACAAATAAATTTCAAATTATTCCCAAATCAATCTCAAATCAATCTCAAATTAATCTCTATTCAATCTCAAATCAATCTCAAATCAATCTTAAATCAATCTCAATACAATCTCAAATCAATCTCAGATCAATCTCAAATCAATTTCAAATCAATCTCAAATCAATCTCAAATCAATCTCAGATCAATCTCAAATCAATCTCAAATCAATTTCAAATCAATCTCAAATCAATCTCACATCAATCTCAAATCAATTTCAAACCAATCTCAAATCATTCTCGAATCAATTTCAAATCAATCTCAAATCACTCAATTCAATTCCAAATCAATCTCAAATAAATCCCAAATCAATCTCAAATTAAACTAAAATTAATCTCAAATCAATCTCAAATTAATCTCAAATCAATCTCGAATCAATCTCAAATCAATCTCAGATCAATTTCAAATCAATCCTAAATCAATCTCAAATCAATCTCAAATCAATATCAAATCAATCTCAAATCAATCTCAAATCAATTTCGACTCAATCTCAAATCAATGTCATGTCAATCTCAAATCAATCTCAATTCTATCTCAAATCAATCACAAATCAATCTCAAATCAATCCCAAATCAATCCCAACTCAATCTCAAATCAATCTCAAATCAATCTCAGATCAATCTCAAATCAATCTCAAATCAATTTCAAATCAATCTCAAATCAATCTCAAATCAATCTCACATCAATCTCAAATCAATTTCAAACCAATCTCAAATCATTCTCAAATCAATTTCAAATCAATCTCAAATCACTCAATTCAATTCCAAATCAATCTCTAATCAATCTCAAATAAATCTCAAATCAATCTCAAATTAAACTAAAATTAATCTCAAATCAATCTCAAATTAATCTCAAATCAATCTCAAATCAATCTCAAATTAATTTCAAGTCAATCTCAAATCACTCTCAAATCAATTTCGACTCAATCTCAAATCAATCTCATGTCAATCTCAAACCAATCTCAAATCAATCTCAAATCAATCTCGAAACAATTTCAAATCAATCTCAAATCAATCTCAAATCAATCTCAAATCAAACTCAAACCACCCTCAAATCAATCTCAAATCAATCTCAAATCATTCTCGAATCAATCTCAAATCAATCTCAAATCAATCACAAATCAATCTCAAGTCAATCTCAAATCAATCTCATATTAATCTCTAATTAATCTCAAATTAATCTTAAATCACTCTAAAATCAACCTCAAATTAATCTTAAGTCAATCAGAAGTCAATCTCATATCAGTCTCAAATCAATTTCAAATCAATCTCAAATCAATCCCAAATCCTTCTCAAATCAATCTCAAATCAATCTCAAATCAATCTCAAATCAATCACAAATCAATCTCAAGTCAATCTCAAATATATCTCAAATCAATCTCTAATTAATCTCAAATCTATCTTAAATCAATCTAAAATCAACCCCAAGTCCATCTCATATCAATCTCAAATCTATCTTAAGCCAATCAGTAGTCAATCTCAAATCAATCTCAAATCAATCTCAAATCAATTTCAAATCAATCTCAAATCAATCCCAAATCAATCTCAAATCAATCTCATATTAATCTCAAATGAAGCCCAAATCAATCTAAAATCACTCAGGGCCTGAGGGCTTTGATTATGACTCATATCTGAAATAATTTAACTTTTTTCTCCCCACGCCCTATCCCACACAACTACCCTCAGCAATTTATTTCTGACTCATAATTAAAAAGAAAATGGTTGAGGAATTTAGCTATGACTCATAATTTAAAACAAAGTTGCTGAGGAATTTAATTATGACAATTATAGTAATTGGACTTTTAACAACCCCACTCCATCCCCCACTCGGTCACGTGACTGCCTCTCGCCTCTTCCCCAGGTTCACCTGACTACCACTACCCGCCCCCTTGCGCGTGCATTTTCCTACTATCCAAGGACTGGGCTGCCAAAAAGGCTCTTAACACGGCCAAAAGGGCCATCCTTAGGGGTTAAAATTTCATCAAATTGTTGAAAATCCCGTCATGGGGTTGAAAATGGTCCACCAAAGGAAGTCCTAATTAAAATCCAAATGGCTGTGCAATTTAATTATGGCTTGACTGCCAATAAGGGTGTTACCATGGCCAAAAGGGTCCTATTTAGAGGTGAAAATGCTATCAAGTGGTTGAAAATGATATCAAGGAGTTGAAAATGACGCCCGAAAATAAGCCAACCCCACTCTCACCCACCACTCCTAGCCCCATTCACACCACCATTAATTAAGACGTCACGTCCCTATTCTACAGCCATTCTACTCACACGTACACAAAAACACACGCACACACGCACAAACACACAAACACACAAACACACAAACACAAACACACAAACACACAAACACACAAACACAAACACACAAACACACAAACACACAAACACACAAAACACAAACACACAAACACACAAACACACACACAAACACACAAACACACAAAACAAAACACAAACACAAAACACAAACACAAACACACAAACACACAAACACACAAACACACAAATAAAACACAAAACACAAACACAAACACACAAACACAAACAAAAACACAAACACAAACACACAAACACACAAAACAAACAAACACACAAACACACAAACAAAACAACAAACACACACACACACACACAAACACACAAACACAAACACACAAAACACAAACACACAAACACACAAACAAACACACAAACACACAAACACACAAACACACAAAACACAAACACAAACACAACACACAAACACACAACACAAACACAAACACCAACAACACAAACACACAAACACACAAACACACAAACACACAAACACACAAACACACAAACACACAAACACACAAACACACAAACACACACACACACAAACACACACACACACACACACAACACACACACACACACACACACACACACACACACACACACACACACACACACACACACACACACACACACACACACACACACACACACACACACACACACACACACACACACACACACACACACACACACACACACACACACACACACACACACACACACTCACACACACACACACACACACACAAACACACACACACACACAACACACACACACACACACACACACACACACACACACACACACACACACAAACACAACACACACACACACACACAACAATATAAACACACAAAATACATACACAAACCACACAACACAAACACAAACAAAATGCACAAACCAAATACAAATCAAATCAAACGCTCAAATGTTCAAATGCTCAACTCAAAGCTCAAACGTCAAATGCTCAAACTCAAAGTCAAACCTCAAATGTAAATGCTAAATGCTCAAACGTTAAATGTCAAAAAACTCAAACACTCAAACACTCAAACACTCAAACACTAAACACTCAAAACTAAAACAAACACAAACATAAACACACAAACACACAAACACATAAAAACAAACACAAACACACAACACAAAAACAAAAACAAACACAAAACACATAAACACAAACACACAAACAACAAACACACAAACACACAAACACACAAACACAAACACACAACACAAACACACACAACAAAACACAAACACAAACACAAACACACAAACACAAACATACAAACAATAAACACAAAACACAAACACAAAACACAAATATACACACACAAACACACATATATAACAACACACACACAACACACACTACACAACACACATATAACACACACACACACACACACACACACAACACACACACACACAACACAACACACACACACACACACACACACACAACACACACACACACAACACACACACACACACACACACACACACACACACACACACACACACACACACACACACACACACACACACACACACACACACACACACACACACACACAACACACACACAAACACAAACACACACACACTCACACACACACACAACACACACACAACACACACCACACACACACAACACACAAACACACACACACACACACACACACACACACACACACACACACACACACAACACACACACAACACACAACACACACACAACACACACAACACACACACAAACAAAACACACACAACACACACACACAACAACACACACACACACACACACACACACACACAACACACACACAAACACCACACCACAAAAACGCCACACACGCCACCGCACACACACAAACGCACAAACGCACAAACGCACAAACGCACAAACGCTCAAACGCTCAAACGCTCAAACGCTCAAACGCTCAAACGCTCAAACGCTCAAAGCATCAAACGTCAAACGCTCAAACGCTCAAACGCTCAAACGTCAAACGCTCAAAGCTCAAAGTCAAAGCTCAAACGCTCAAACGCTCAAACACCAAACACACAACACCACAGACACACAGACACCAGACACCAGAACACAGACACACAGAACACACAACACACAACACACAAACACACACACACAACACACAACACAAAACACACAACACAACACAAACACAACACACAAACACACAAACACAAACACAAACACACACAAACACAAACACACAAACACAAACACACACACAAAACAAAACAAAACACACAAACACACAACACACAAACACACAACACACAAAAAAAAACACAAAACACACAAACACACAAACACACAAAACACAAACACAACAAAACACACACAACAACACACATAACACACACACAAACAAACACAAACACACACAACACAAAACACTAAACACAAACACAACACTAACACAACACAACACACACAACACAACACACAAACACAACACACACAACACAAACAACAAACACACAACACAACACACAAACACAAACACACAAACACACAACACACACACACACACACACACACACACACAACACAACACAACACACACACACAACACAAACACAAAACACACACACAAACACACACACACACACACAACACACAACACAACACACACAAACACAACACACACAACACACACACACACACACACACACACACAACACACACACAACAACACACAACACACACAACACACACACAACACACAACACACACACACACACACACACACACAACACACACACACACACACACACACAACACACACACACACACACACACACACACACACACACACACAACACCACACACACACACACAGCACACGCAGCGCACACACACACACACACACAAACGCACAAACGCACAAACGCACAAACGCACAAACGCTCAAACACAAACACGCAAACACGCAAACACGAAACACGCAAACACGCAAACACGCAAACACGCAAACACGCAAACACGCAAACACGCAAACACAAACACGCAAACACACAAACACACAAACACACAAACACACAAACACACAAACACACAAACACACAAACACACAAACACAAAACACACAACACACTAACACACATAAACACAAAACACAAACACACAAACACACAAACACACAAACAACAAACACACAAACACACAAACACACAAACACACAAACACACAAACACACACACACAAACAAAATACACAAACACAATAAAACACAAAATCACAAATACACAAACACACAAACAACAAACACACAAACATACAAACACAAAATACAAAACACACAAACACACAAAACACAAAACACAAACACACAAACACACAAACACACAAACACACAAACACACAAACACAAAATCACAAACACACAAACACAAACACACAAACACACAAACACACAAACAAAAACACACAAACACACAAACACAAACACAAACAAACAAACACACAACACACAAACACAACACAAACACACAAACACAAACACACAAACACACAACACACAAACACACAAACACACAACACACAAACACACAAACACACAAACACACAAACACACAAACACACAACACACAAACACACAAACACACAAACACACAAACACACAAACACACAAACACACACACAAACACACAAACACACAAACACAAACACAACACAAACACGCACACACGCACGCACGCACCCTCGCACCCACACACACACACACACTTTCTTAAAAAAAATTGGATATGTATTATTTTATTCGCGCAAGCGTGAAGACTTTTAGAGGGGAATACACTTGAGTTATTCTGAAAGCTTTTTTGTAATTCACTTAATGCTGAATGTTAACAGCAATAAGCATGATTTTTACTTAATTTTTTATATTTTGGTGCCATCAGAATTTTGGTGGTAAGTTATTTTTTTCTAATTATATTTAAAGCTAAAGCCTTTGCTTTTTTTTTAGGCACTTTTATTTTACGTACTTATTTTACGTACTTTTGTTTTACGCACCTTTTACTTACTTTTTAAGTACTTACTTTTCAAGTATACTTTTTTTACGTACTTATTTTTTACGTACGCACCTTTTTAATCACTTAATTTGTATACTTAATAATCTTTAACGGCACGTATAAGTCAATAGTTTATTATGCTATTATTTTAAATGGCAAGTTTTACATGAGTTACCTTTACAACGCAAGTTCTACATTCTTTTACAAATAAATTTGGCGAATAAACTTCAAGGAAATTCCATATTTTAAGGATAACTAAGCAAGACATTGTCCTCACCATATGAACCATTCTACTTCATAGTACCTGTAACAGTGTATATACAGAACAGTTAAAAGGTAAAGTTTTTTTTATAATTTAGTTTAGTTTATGACTTCTGAATTTTTTTCTCGTTTCAAACATATATTAAATAAACTTATGTAACTTGTTATTTTATTTTTATTTGTGTTAATTTGTTTATAGCATTCAATAACTAGGTTTTGTTGTTCCTAGATAGATATATAAAAAAAAGAAAGACAACATGGCGCTCGAGAATTTATTATTTTATTCATAATTTTTTGATAACATTTGTGGAATTTAGTGAAAATAATCAAGCAGAAAAGAAGCAACTAGCTTTTCAGCTATATTATTAAACTCCGTTTGTATTTGTTATATAATTTGGCGCAGTAAACTATAAATTAGAATCCACCCTTATATTCATCTACCGATGATCCGACGGCACTTAACGATTATTAAAAGGTAATTTTTTATATTAATTAAATTATTTGATCAATTACGAATGGTATATTACATCATCGTTTTTTATTAATGTTACAATTTGTTGCCTTTTAATAATTATTGTTATTATACATTGGCGCGGGCGAGCAGGGACTTTGATTTTTTATTACTTGAAATTTATTGTTTGAAATTTATTGCTTCCTATTGAGATTTTCATTTACATTTGTGTATAATATTACTGTGGGGCTAGAAAAAGGGATTTGCTGTTGTTTCTAATGCTAGTTGTTTTCACTTTGTTTATTTTGATTATGTTATGGAGTTGACCGAGATTTAAGGAGTGTTACCGTTTAGTGTTAAGCTTGGTATTTTTATGTGTTCTTTATTGTTTGTGTTATATAATATTTTTTACGATGTCAACTGTGAATTGTTTAGTTGATGTTTTAATAGTAATGAGTTATTAATCGAACTAAAATTTCGCAATGTAAGTGGAGCAGAACGGTTAATTGTGGAAGAGAATCGTAAACTTAAGACGACTATTAAATGCAGAAAAGATCAATCCAAATTTATTTGATTCATACCCGAAGTGCGAAATAAATCAAACAGTAGAATTGGAATTATTGAAGGAAAAGTTAAATCATATTCTTCAATTAAACTTTTTAAACATAAGCCCTCGAAATCAGAATATCTTAGACTACACACACGTCTAATTCATATTTTGAAACGCTTGAATTACATTACTTTTGATCATGAATTTTTATATTTACATGATCAATTGTTGACCTTATGTAACGAATCGTTAGAATTAATTGAATCTATAAATGAAAATATTGAATTAAATAATGATGTTTCAAATTTAGATACTTCTAATATTTCGATGTCACAAAATGACCCTGTTAATACTTCAGTTAATATTCCTACAGAAGATTTTTCCACGTTAATTAATAACTTACAAATTTCAAAAGGTTCTGTTCCTGTATATAAATTAAATTTAAAATTTAATGGTAGTGAGAAAGAAGTTTTTACTTTTATTCAAAGATGTGAGGAGCTAATGATTGCTCGAAATATTTCTAGGAAGGAGATGCTTTTATCAGGTGTTGATTTATTTGCAGGGAAAGGTTTAGTTTGGTATAGGGCAATTAAACCGTTTCTACAAACTTGGGATGATCTTATTACTAAATTAAAAAGTAACTTTTTACCGGAAGGACATGACGAAGTTTTGTTAGATGATATTAAAAATCGTAAACAGGCTTTTGATGAAATTCCAACCCTTTTTATTTCTGAAATGGTTAATTTATTTTCTCAATTAGAGATTCCTCCTTCGGAAGGTGAACAATTAAGGATTATAATGAAAAATTTACAACCTTGGTTTGCTACTCAATTAGCCCTTGTTAGTGTTAATGATATTTTTCCTTTAATAGATTTGTGTAAAAAATTACAAGTGAAAGTTCAGAATTCTAAATTCAAATTTAATTCTTATTCAGATTCACAAAGACAATCTGATTATAAGCCTTCTTCGGCAGTGAAACAAAATATTAAACCTAAGGTCCATTTTTCAGGTATTAAACCAAAAAATATGAATTCTACTTTTACTGCAACAAAAATTAATACAGCTAAGTCTTCAACAACATGCTTTAAATGTAGACAGTTGGGTCATACCTTTCACACCTGTGATAAGGGTGATGATAGAATCTTTTGTTTTAGATGTGGTTATTCCAATGTTACTTTTTCTAATTGTCCGAGGTGTAAATTTTCAAAAAACTTGTAAAAGGAAAGTGTTCCGTTAGTCGACACATTTCTTATGATTTTTCAGAGGCTGACAAGCATGTTTTTAACGAATGGTTGATTACTGTTAAGGAATTTTTGGAACTTCGAAAATTGTTCTAAATTTGTTGAGAAGAATGATGATGTTAGACCTTTTATTAATGTTAGGATTTTTAAGGAGAATTTTATTGCTTTATTAGATAGTGGAGCTACCGTAACAATTTTAGGTAAGCCTGCTTTGTATTTGATTGATAAATATGATTTAAAATTAAATAGGAATTCGCCTTTTTCGTCATTGGTTATTGCTGATGGTTCTTCACAATCCATTTTGGGAAGTGTTGATTTATCTTTGACTATTAATGGTATTACTAAAACTATTTCTGTTATTGTTTCTGAATTTATTACTACTGCAATTACTTTGGGGGTAGATTTTTGTCGTTTATTTGAAATTAAAGCTGATTTTGGTGAAAATTCTTATGTTGCAAACTCTGCGGAGACAACTTTTTCTATGATTAAGAGTATTGATGATCTTAATAATAATAATCAAGTTTTTGAATTAAATCAAGTTATTGACCTTTTTAAAACCTTATCAACTACAAAGTTAGGTAAGACAAATAAAGTTTTTCATTCAATTAATACTGGTGATGCAGTACCAATTAAACAACGTTATTTTCCATTATCTCCTGCTATGTTGGAGCATGCGAACAGAGAAATTGATGATATATTAGAGCAAGGAATTTTAAACCCAGTTCTTCCCCTTGGAATTCTCCAATGGTTTTAGTTAAGAAGAAGTCAGGTGATTTTAGAGTTTGTTTTGATGCTAAGAAATTAAATTCTGTTACAAAAAAAGATGCTTACCCTTTACCATTTTTAAATGGTATTTTGGATAAATTAAGAGATGCTCGTTATTTAACTTCAATTGATTTAAAGAAAGCTTTTTGGCAAATTCCTTTAGACGCTGAGAGTTGTGAAAAAACTGCTTTTACTGTTCCACGTAGAGGATTATTTGAGTATACTGTTATGCCCATGGGACTTACAAACGCACCCAGTACATTACAACGATTTATGGATTCCATTTTAGGACATGATTTATCTCAATCAGTTTTTGTTTATTTAGACGATATTATTATTTTTTCAAGTACTTTCAAGGAACATGTTGATATTTTAACGGAAGTTTTTAAAAGGCTTAAGGATGCCAATTTGAATATTAATTTAGATAAATGTGAATTTTGTAAACCTCGTTTATCATATTTAGGCTTTGTTATTGATAAGAATGGTCTTCACACCGATCCTTCAAAGGTGGAAGCTATTACTCAATTTCCTCAACCACATACTTTTACAGAAGTTAAACGTTTTATTGGAATGTGTTCTTGGTATACACGTTTCATTCATGATTTTTCCACAATTTTAGCTACGATTAATAATTTATTGAAAGGTAAGAAGAAATCTCAGAAAGTTTTATGGAATGACGAAGCGAATGATTCATTTTTAAAAATTAAATCTTTATTAGTTGATGCTCCTATTTTAGCGAGCCCTGATTTTTCTAAAACATTTTATTTACAATGTGATGCATCTTATTGTGGAGTTGGATGTGTATTAACACAAGGAGTAGGAGAGGAGGAAGTTGTTATTGCCTATGGTTCTCGTACTTTAAACAAAGCTGAGCAAAATTATTCTATTACAGAACGTGAGTTACTTGCAGTTATTTTTGGTATTCAAAAGTTTAGACCTTATATTGAAGGTACCCATTTTAAAGTTATTACTGATCATCATTCATTGATTTGGCTCAATAATTTAAAAGATCCTTCTGGTAGATTAGCCAGATGGAATGTTAAACTTCAACAATTTGATTTTGAAGTTATTCATCGTAAAGGTAAATTAAATGTAGTTCCTGATGCACTTTCTAGAGCACCTTTGGAAGTTAGTTCTTTAGAATTTTCTGTTGTCGATTTAGACGATTGGTATAAGAAAATGTTAGCCAACGTTTCTAAAAATCCTGAATTATTTCCTGATTGGAGAGTTGAAGATGATAAACTCTACAAATTTATTTCTAATGATTTAAACATCGAAACGAATTTAGTGGAATGGAAATTAGTTGTTCCGAAATCTTTAAGGAAAGATATTTTACGAAAATTTCATGATGATCCTACATCATCACATTTTGGGGTTTTTAAAACTTTTTCAAAAATTAAAGAATTTTATTACTGGCCAAAAGTGAAGTCAGCTATTTCGAAATATATTAGGAATTGCAATGTGTGTAACCGAAGCAAGTCTTCACAATTTAATCATTATGGTTTTATGGGGAAAGAGAAAAATGTTTCTTATCCTTTTCAATGTATTTCTATTGATTTAGTGGGTCCTTTTCCTAGATCGAAGAGTGGAAACACAGTTTTATTAGTTATTTGTGATTGGTTTACTAAATTTACTTTGATTCACCCTATGCGCAGTGCTACTAGTAGGTAAGATTGGAGACTTTTGGGACACCACCACAAAAACCGGTTTTCCACATTTCCAAGGTTGTCACAAAACCAAGGTCCCACCGTACCAAGGTCAAAAAAGCGCAATGTGTGACCTACTTACATATCATTACCACAAACCCACGGTCACAAACCCCGATTTCCTGTTCCACAACTACAAGGCTATCTGTGCGACATATCATTACCACAAAACCAGGGTCACAAGCTCCGCTTTTCTGCTCCACTATTACAAGGCTATCCGACCACGCTTTCCTGTTTCACAATTACAAGGTCATCCGCGTGACCTACTTTATGCTTAGCCACCTGCTTGCTACTCTATACCCCACTTGTATGTTTTTGCCCACTTGTATGATTTTTGCTCAACCTCACTTTTTTTACCGAAATAAAAGAAAACGATATGTAAATATATTTAATTAATGTATTACTCAGATATATGATTTTCTTTAGGAATAAAACATTTTGGTTTAGTACAAGTGCAAAAGGTCCTCTCGACTTCTGTGTCATTACATCTGCGTGGACGTGCAGTGTGGTGTGATGTTTCTCTGTACTACATATGCATCAGCTTATCATGGTGAGCAGCATGAAGATATGTTTGAACATATACAAAATGTAATGCATGTTTGTTTGTCTAGCAGTCTGTCAGTCGGTCAGTCTGTTTGTCTAGCAGTCTGTCAATCGGTTGGTCTATATAGTCAACGCGCTCAGTCAGTTAGTGGTCGGTAGTGGTCTGCAGCCGCACTATTGAGGATGTCGGTCTTTTCTGAAAATAAAAACATAAGTAGCTGGAGAAATGTGGCAGTAGGTATATTTACTATGTCTGTCTCGATCACTAGGAAAGACCATGTGTCGAAGAGCTACATTACGAACTCGGATGAGTTCGTAGAGTCCTGCAATCTCTTCGACAGTTTCCAGTATCGTTTCCAGATGTATAATGGCGTGATCGTACCCACTGAGTAAACGAGGCTTATAACATTATTCCAGTCAAGGTATAATGTTACAAGCCTAGTGTGGCTCGGTCTAGCTGCTCCTCCAGAGAGCTCTCCGTAATCACGACATCATAATTCCGGACAAATGGTACTATGGTGGTCAGCTAGAAAACCAGATGCATTAGTATAGCATTAGTGTAAAGGGGAATACATACCGTGAATGTTAGACGTTCCCAGGTGATAATGCGATGCGCGTAAAAGAGCCAGTACCACGCAGCAATTAGCAAAAAAGCTGTATTGCTTTGCGCAGCACTGTCTCCTGACGCCATCGAATGCATGATATTGGATACCGGGGGAAGCAGAGTGCGGCCAATAGTCATGGGAATGTGGGTAGCCCAAAACCAGGTGTCTTCAATAATTTCGTCTTCGTCGTCGTGCATGTCAGAGTCATCCCCGTTGTCCTGGACTTCCTGGGCTGCGTCATCCAGTTCCTGTTCACGGTTTCGTTGTACAATAGCCTCGAGGTCTTGATCGCTTTGTTCGAGGCTTTGCATGTTATTTGTTAGAGAGTTCATGAAGTCGTCACTGCTCGCTTCAATGACGACTTCATTGATGAACTCTCTACGTCTAAGTCTTCGTTGTTGTCGTAGGGCGTCATTGTCATAGTCGTCTGAATCGTAGCTGTAGGCAGGGTCCATTATTACGTCGGAGTCGTAGTCACCAATATTGAGATAGTCGTTCCCAGCACATGAGGAACAAACCGCCTCAACACTGGAAGACACTGTGCTGCATACATCACTATCGTAGGCAGCATCGTCGGCATCACTGATAGTGATGACGTCAGCGTAAGGTATGTCTAATGTATTTGTCTCCGCAGCACTGTCGAGCTCCTGTGGAGAATCCAGGACTACGGTCGTCTGTTCATAGATTGTATCGTCACTGGTTGAGCTACCCACGTCAATTGGAGTGGAATAGGGTTGAGGATGTATACCACTTCAGGGAAGAGGGCTGAAGTGTTGGACTGTAGGGATGATGGGTAGAGGTGTGGAGGAAGCCAACGGGCTAAAGGTGGAGGGATAGTTAGGGCTGGATGGAAATAGTGTGGAGGAAACGTGAGGTGTTGGAGGGATCTCGGGATAGGACTTGCCGAAGAAAAAATGCCTCAGGCGGTATAGATTGGTCCACCTGAAAAAAAAAAAAAAGTTACAAATACATTAATAGTGCAAGAAAAAAAAAATTATGGTCTTACCTGATACATTTCTTCGGCGCCAGATGAAGCAGATGATGGGGAAGTTGGTGTAGCATTCATCTTGATTTTTTTCGTCTGTATTACTTTAGAAGCAGTTGTACGAATGATTTCTACTGTTTTCCTTTCGCTAAATATAGGTGTTTCCCCCACAAAAAACAACGTTTTTCATGCATTTTTAGAGGACATTTTTCACGGTTTTGCGGACTTAGAAAATATTTCAAAAAATTAATTGTGGACTTAGCAAATATTTAAAAAAATAATTTGTGGACTTAGAAAATATTTCAAAAATTATTTGTGGACTTAGAAAATATTTCAAAAAATTATTTGTGGACTTAGCAAATATTTAAAAATAATTTGTGGAATTTTGAATAAATTCATATAAGACTTATTATAATTTCAATAAATCTTTTTCGGACTTAGAATAATTTCAATAAACTATATGCCACTTCACTTCATAGGTATGCCACGTACATATGTGGCTTATGATTGTCCTCCAGTGTCAAATGGGCGAATAAATATCATAAGCCACATAGCATTAGTACCACAACCTAACTATCCCATCCTGCAGGGGTTGTTGGATGCAAGGTCTCGTATGGATCACGGACAGGAAGTAATGGAGCTCCTGCAGGAGAATGTAAATGAGGACGGCCTGGCAGAGAGCGAGCAGTACTTCGACATGGATGACTGTGATAGAGCTTTGCAGCTGTTGGTTACACCACCTCCAGAGGACGACTTGGATGTGGTGGTATCCCGCAACTACGATCAGGTCTCCGTGGACGAAATACTGCTCACCCTACAACCTGTTAGTGAGCCAAACGAGACTACGGAGCCACCCGTGAGCGAAGAGCAGGTTGTATTTCATAATATCTTGTCCTGGATGCATTGAGGAATTTTCGGATGAATGGATTCCATTATGGATTTCCGTTCATCCGCAAATTCCGCAATGCACTCAGACACGAGTGGATAACACTCAAACTGTTCTGACCCCCAAATGTGTTGTAGATGATGAGTCGTCCACATCTGCTACACGTTCGGAGGACAGAGTGGGAGGAGATAATGTATTTGAAGGTTCCTGAGCCCTACCTCTACCGCAGAATTCCTAGAGGAGTGGTCGTATAGTAGTTCTACGGTAGAAGTAGAGCTCAGGAACACACTGATACCGTTCTCAGCCCTGCTTGTATCGAGGAGTTTGAGCGGAATTGAGTCCTTCCGATACCGTTCTCAGCCCTGCTTGTATCGAGGAGTTTGAGCTGAATTGAGTCCGCTAAACTGTTCGGTACAAGTAGAGCCGATGGACGAATCATCGGAAAGCATCCTTAGTCCGGCGTGTGCTGCAGATTTTGTAGAGAATGAGTGGTCGTTTACTGACATCTCATTCTCTTCAAATCCTGCAACACCGATTCAGTATATAATACCTGCGCCATCACCGTTTAGGGACATCGTGGAAAACGCAGTATCTTCGCCCCAGAGTGTATTGAGCCCTACATGTGTTGCGGAGTTTTTGAAAACAATTGGTCCCCAGCATGGTAGGGCATAAAACAATGCTGGGTGGAATATCTGTAATCAGCAGCACTCTATCCTGACTATCCGTCCTCCCCAAGTCATACGCTACTTTATCCCTCAACCTGAGATATCCATCATATACTATCCCATTCCTGGCGATAGGTTACGTTGCGTCCTCGTTCGCATCGCTGGATATGATTCTTTTTGAAACAGTAGTAAACAAGTAACAACATAATAGGATTGTATAATAATTATAATTGGTTACAAAAGGAATCATAACAAAACACGTAACGCAGTTATACAACCTTTATGTAAACTTTTTTGTTACAGCTCGTAATAAGATGTTTCAATGCGATTGCATGAAGAAATTTTCGAAAGGATTCTTTACTGAGACATCAAAAACAGCGTGCTGGATGTCAGTATCTACTCCACCATCTGGCATGCAGGAGGGTTCGTTGCAAAACCAAACCACAGGGAGCAATGTGGTGCAAGGAAGCACTTCCGACGATAACAAAGCAGTACATAGACATGTTACTGATTCCTTTGCGCAAGCAGGACCATCTGGGGTAAACTCTGTGAAGGATAATGCAAAACCCGGACCATCAGGGTTTAGCAACTCAAGGAAGCGGAAGGCTGACCAACACGATGAACCGGTAGAACCAAAAACAATGGTGAGATGTGCACTGCACAGATTGTTCACTGGATGTACCTAGGTATGCATTCCAAGGACACCTCAGAAGCAATAGGCATAAAGCAAATGTATGTTTCCTTGTCGATACTGGGGTCGAAGTGATCCGAAATGCGTTTAAACAACGCATTGTGTCTACCGATTGTCTCCATGCAATATGCATACTGATGTGTTCACCTTTATGGCAGACGTGAAAGGGAATGTATTGAAGGTAGTACAAAATCAGTTGCAGAAACACTATTCATTAAAATGTAATGTTGAGCTGTTTGGTTTATACTTTTTGAACAGTAGGGAAAGCACAGAACTGAAATCGTTTCAGACTAAGTATGATATTCTCAGTGTAGGGACGGTGTTAGAAGAGTATTTCCAAAAAATAAGTGAAATATTGGATGCAAAACAATCGAATTTCAACATAAAGATTCTGGTAAGTGTGAGTCGTGGTGTACTCGAGTATTAACAACTGTTTTAGGGTGGTCCCTGGTGCAATTCGTGTATATAGAGGTAAACCTGCTTAAATTTTCTCCCACCACGGGTTCTTCCTATATGGCTGTCCCCGCCGAAATCGCACATAAACACGCCATAGTCAATGTAAAAATAATGATAATTGCTGTTTTGCATGGGCTGTTGTATCGGCACTAGTGACACCAACGGGAGTACCACAACGCACATCTTCTTACCCTGATTTCCAGACGTTATTCAACTGGACTGGTGTACAGTTCCCTGTTAAGCTGACGAATATTTCAACGTTTGAGAGCAATAACAACATTTCCATTAATGTTTATGGGTTAGACGATACCTATCGTGATGGTCAACGTGTCACGGAGGTAGTGGGGCCTCTATACTACACCAAAGCCAAACAGGCAGTCCATGTTAATTTATTATTATTAGTCAGTAACCAAACAGATAATCAGCATTATGTATGGATAAAAATTTTTCTCGTTTACTTAGCAACCAAATAACTCGGCGGAACGGAGCAATGTATTTTTGTGATGCATGCTTGTATTACTTTAGATCCGAGGAGCAATTAACCCGACACGTGTCACACGACTGTAACTTCGTATATACAAAATTACCGGGCGTGAAACAAAAAAAAGACATAACCGGGGAATTCTACGCGGAAAATATACTCGCTTTTCGGAACTATCAGAAACAAATGGTTATACCATTCGTAATATATGCTGATTTTGAAGCGCTTTTAGTACCGGTAGATACGGCTGAACCAGATCCCGAAAAACCGTTCACGATAAAAACGTGTAAACACGAACCATACTCGTTTAGTTATTACATTAAGTGTAGTGTAAACGATGCGTGGTCTAAGTTAGAGCTGTATAGAGGAGCAATGCAGGGGAGATATTTATAAGACGACTGGAAAGTGATGTAAAACGGATATATAATGAACATTTCAAAGCTATTGTCCCAATGACACCATTAACGGATGAACAGCAGGTTACGTATAAATGCAGTGTATGTTGTTACATATGCGGTAAGCACTTTACGGACGATCCGACAAATCCGAAAGTACGAGATCACTGTCACGTTACTGGTAAGTATCGTGGTGCAGCACATTCAACGTGTAACTTAAACTATCAGGTACCTACATTTCTTCCCGTTTTTCTACATAATCTCAGTGGTTATGATGTTCACCTGTTCATTAAACAGTTAGCGAGTGAAACGGAAGAAATTACCGTACTTCCGGTTAACAGTGAAAATATATAACGTTTGGTAAGCATATTTTTGTTGATGAATATGTAAACAGTCATGGTATCAGGAAAAGAAATACATTAATTTACGGTTCGTCGATAGTTGTAGATTCATGGCTGCATCCTTAGATACTCTATCACAGAATTTATCAGATGATCAATGTATGGAGGTACGGAAATATTTTAGTAATGATAGCGACTTCAACTTAGTGAGAAATAAGGTAGTTTCCTTATGCGTACGTAGACAGCTTTAGTAAGTTGAACGACATCACGGTGCCATCATATGACAAATTCTACGATAAAATGCGCGATGCAAATATTTCCGATGACGAATACTGTCGCGTTCTACTGGTATGGGATCACTTTAAGTGTAATACACTAGGTGATTATGCTGATATTTATTTAAAATCAGATGTGTTGTTATTGGCTGACGTGTTTGAAAACTTTAGGAGATTATGTATGGGTGTGTATGGGTTAGAACCTGCACAGTATGTCACTTTACCTGGATTGGCGTGGGATGCCATGTTGAAATGTACGAAAGTAGAGCTAGAATTACTGACGGATATGGATATGTATCACTTTTTAAACAAGGTATTCGGGGTGGAGTAAGTACTTGTATCAAGCGGAGAAGCATCGCTAATAACGAGTTTGTTCCAAACTATGATCCTAAACAACCGAAAGTGTTTTTACAATATTTAGATGCCACGAATTTATACGGCTGGAGTATGAAGCAATACCTGCCTCACGATGGGTTTATGTGGTTACCTCAAGAGGAAATAGAACACTTTGACGTAGTAAAGATTGATGATGACGCCGATGTTGGATTTGTACTGGAGGTTGATATACATTATCCCCACCATCTGCATGACGAACACAACGATTATCCGTTTTGTCCTGAAATGATCTGCGCACCACATTCCCAGGAGGAGAAGTTAATCCCGAACCTGTGTGATAAGACCAACTATGTTATACATTACCGCTATTTAAAACAATGTATAGAGCATGGCTTAATTGTTACTCGTATTCATAGGGTTTTACGATTTCGTCAGAGTCCGTGGCTAATACCATACGTAGACCTTAATACAGCTCTTCGCAACACAGCACAGAACAAGTTTGAAAAGGATTTCTATAAAATCATGAATAATGGCGTGTTTGGTAAAACAATGGAAAATGTCGATAAACGAAGAGTTATTAAACTGTTAACACATTGGGAAAATAACGGTCGTCGGGTAGGTCTAGCACGGTACGTTGCAAAACCGCAATTTAAAAATTTTATTCAATTCACTGATAAATTGTTTGCGGCGGAATTGTCGAAACAGGTAGTTACGTACGACAAACCCGTCTATGTCGGATTCAGTATTTTAGATCTTTCCAAAATTATAATGTATCGGTTTTTATGATATCTTACGAGCTCATTATGGCAAGAATGTCACGTTGCTCTATACTGACACGGATTCTTTGATTGTTGAGATAGTAACTGATGATATGTATGCACACATGCGAAATAATTTAGACGAATATGATACTTCCAACTATCATAATGAGTTGCATGGTATTCCTACGACTGCTTCCGTCGTTGGACGAATGAAAGATGAGTATGCAGGAAAGCGATTCATTATTTTTATGGTGCTGGATCGAAGTCATACTGTCTGAAGCTTGCTGATAAGGAAGTTGTTAAGAAAGCGAAGGTGTTAAGAAAGTTATTATTCAGAAAGTGTTGACGGAAGTAGACTACAAAGCGGTCGCGGAGGGTCTGATAAAACAGTAATGTGTAAAATGCTTGTGTTTCGATCAACCTTACATGATATATATACCGAAATGTTAAACAAAATTGCCTTTAGGTCCCAGGATGACAAACGATATCGACTACGTGATACGTGTTCTACATTGGCGTGGGGGCATTGGCGAATACCGGAATTGGAGAATGCTGATCCGTTGAGCGAACTATTGCAGGTTGCTAAGCAAATGAATTTATATTAACCGGAAGAAGAATAGTTTGGGTACTGACACTTGATAGTTTTTTTCCTATATTCTCTCCCTAATGAAACTTATATTAATAATAAGTTGTATTATTCCTTTAGTTGTTTTAAATATATTAATATTATGTATTAATTCGTTAGTAAGAGAATATATACTATACAAATACTGTGTGATATAAATAAAAAAAAACGAAAATGACTATTTACTATTTTTTTATTAAAAAATATGTACAAGACTTATTGCATTATATATATATATATTATATAAATGATATACAGTAGCCAAAGCACAGTGGCATAATGATTTACAATGAAAGTAACAAACGGGTTGCATAGCAGGAAGAGGTGGACTTTCCTCAAGTTCAATAACAGGCTGGGTCACAAATTTTCTGATGTAATCTGCTTTCTCTCTGCCCTTGACATAGACAGTATCTGTTGGCTGAATCAATCTCTCGAGTATTCTTCGAAAGTGGTGTGGTGGTGTATACCCTTCTTCCCATTTAATACAGTGCTGGTTTTGCATTAACCAAGTAGCTTGACGACGACTCTCTGCATCCAACGTATGCCAGGGATACGGTGATTTAAAAACAAAATGGGCAATTTGTTTCCCATTATAAATGGCGAGTTCTTTTGGTATAAACGCTTTTGATATTTTGAACCCTTGTACATCGATTATGACGGACATTGTATTACAACTGTCGTACTGCTTTGGTTAACGCGTTGTATGTAACTAAACGATCATGGAGTATAACACAGTATGCGGTCGTATTAGCGGGTATGTTGGCCGATGTTTCAAACTCTACACGAAGAACTACTGCTTTCGAGTGAAATACTTCTTTTGATTTGAGCAGTCGACCACCATCAGTGGTGCAGCCGTCGTAAATTGAATAGGTGTGAGTAATGGTTGTCCATCTCTTTGATAATATGACATTTGGAATTTAGCAAACATTTCATACAGCGTGGCAAAGCAATTGTTATCATAATTAACATTTAAATTATCATACGGGTAACGGTCGGTGTTGAGGAATACCCGAATATTCTTTAGTGCACATTTATCGAATTTACTCGCATCGTGCATAACATTATTTTCTCGTCCAGTTTGAAACCCTATAATAATGTATCTCGGTGTTTCAATACTAGTCGATGTTTTGATTGCCCATGTATGCTTATCTGTTGTTGGTATAGCGGGATATATGTGGGTTTCCCAACTTCTAAATGCTAGTGGAGTATTCACATTTTTATCAATGTATTTCGTTAACGCTAATTCCTCCGCTAATGCTGGAACGATGTGTGAACTTTCCAATAAATCTTATCTATGTTAACTTTTAATGCTTCGTCCACAGTTGAAATTACTGCATCGGTATCAATAATTACTACGAATTAATACAAGTTCTTGTCTAATGTTCAAAATCACTTTATTATAATCTTCAGCAAAGCCAAGCAGCATTCGCAAAGGTACACAGACATTAAAATACCCTTGCTCATTTGTTAGTGTGCTGTTTGATGTAGGAAACCAACCGGCATTTTGATGGCGGGCAAGATCATTGGGTGTCAATGATACTAACCTTTCATTGTCGACGTTAACCCCACCTTAGTTACGGAATCTACCACTATTCCATGCATCTCATCTCTAATTTCACTGAATAATAATGCGATACCATTATTAACGAACCTTGCGGTATTGGAGACAGTGCCATCCTGTCGCAATAATCTTCCCTCTACATAAACATAACTTTCTGATGGTAGAGTGCACATGTCTTCCTGAATGGGTATCCTGATTTCATCATTGTTTCCAAATCTCGTAGTATATGGTTGATGGGTGTGCAGTTCGGAATTAACGATAGCATTATCAACAACAACTTTTTCATTAACGTTTAATACACTCATTGTAGTACTGTAAACCCGAGACTCTCCAAGAATGCTTTGTTCTGCGCTGTCAACGCTTTGGTCGCTGAACGCTTACTGACTGTACCCTTTCCACACTTCACTCTTTTATAGTTTGTTTTGCACTGGTTACATGCACATGTGTTATTGTTGAAATGGTAGATGTATTTATAGGTAAGTAGATAACATGTTGAGGTGATTCGATTATTTTATATCCCGCTGGTACACTGGGAAAGAATTGATGAATTATGTGTGATGACTCACCATTTTTAAAACTACCACTTGTTATGTTGCACTCGATAATTAATGAGTTAATTTTGATGATGTTAATAGGGTTCTCAGAGGTGTACACTTTTTTAGCTTGATAAACAGCAGTTTTATTAAAGCCTAGCATAGGCCCTATCGAATGGACCACATTGAAACTAATGTTATGGGTTGCTTTCATGGTTGCTTTCATAGTATTATTATTTGCTCGTAAATCAATATACCCCTTATCGTCTTTCACTGAGTCATTAATATATTTATTCACATCTGCGATTTCGTATGTTCCTGGCGGTATTGTAATTTTATCTCTTCCAAATATGAGCATGTTGTTCTTTGAAGTAACGTTTTGTATAGTATTGAACGATTCAAAACTAGTTAACCCCATTACATATTCCGACTCATTATCAAGAAAAATCGGTGGATTAAATGTGGCTTGCAGGATACTGCTTTTACCGGTGAAGGTAAATGTGTACGACATCACGATCACGTAACAACTACTGACAATCAGAACGAGTAGTCGTATAAAAATCGTAAGACTAGATGACCACAGTTGTATGTATTGAACTCTTGAACCTTAGTAAAGTTATAATCAATTGTGTTTCTGCTACCATCACTTTTAAAATAGTGGACTAATTCGAAGGGTGGTTTAACATGTCCTATACTATCAAAATATGTTATATGTCTATTACGCTTAATATATGCTGTCCAGTGTGTTCCCTGATTAGCTTGATTATCCAGATTCACGATACCACATTCATTCCTATGGATTCGTGTAGGTAGCTTATCTCGCATATATATCCCTCTAAAGTAGGGAATCTTTAATTGCTCCACAAATTTTGATAGCTCAACATTACTTAAGGCGTGGCGTGGTAGCTTCAGTGGGAGTTTTTTGAATACGGTTGTAAATATATGCCCAAACCTCGTTTATATGGTTTTAGATATAAACCTTTTCCAACGGTTGCTGCTTCCATTGCTTGATTGTGTCGTTTGGTTTCTTCTAACGTTTTTGTCGCAGCTTTTGCGTCGGTAACCGCTTTTGCAACTGCAGCTGCACCGCCACCTAACGAACCTAAGGCTCCTAATGCTGCAAATAGGGGAATAAGAGGTATGAACCCCCCTCGTTTTGGTATAGGTAATATTCTGCTCTTGGGTGACATGATTTTTTTGTGTTTTAGAACGCTTAAGGCTTGGTGTATTGTAGATCGTAAAGATGATCGAAGTTTACCACCAACACGACGTCGCGCTAGAAGTACCGCTTTGTTAAATGAAATTGGTTTGGGAGTACGCTTTGTTCTTCGTGATTTGCTTCCCATTCTATTGCCTGTCCGTGATCTTCCACCCATCCCCATTTTCCGTTTTCCTTTCATTATTCCACTTATAGTTAATGCAGCTGCCCTTTCTCCAAATGTAGCGTTTGAGGAACGAAATCTATTCCAAGCTTTTTGTTGCAAAGTTTTATCGGCAATGTGTCGTTGACTTAAATCGTTTGACTGGGAGTATGCAATATCGTGCTCTTTACAGGCTTCGTCCAATTCATTAATACCTTTGTCGCCGCGAGCTAGTCGTTTTTGTAAACGGGTACCCGGTCCGCAGTATCTATACCCAGGTATATGCAACTCCACGGGTAATTTATTATTAAGGTATTAATTAATCCTGAACCCTTTTCTTCTTATTACACCGAGAAGTATACTTCATACCAGACTGGCTGTCACTCCACTACTAAACTACTTTTATTGTATGACACGTATATATATTAGTACCATACAATTTGTGGTTTAGTACTATGACGGGCACCATACGCTTCATTCCGCAAGACACAGAATTACCTATTAAAAATTATGACACAGCTGATAACAAGGAACTTTACTCTAAACATAGCGGTCTACTGAAAGGAGGATGTAAACGAGGTATAATCGTTGGTCCATCTGGGTGCGGAAAAACAAATGTTATGATTACCTTGTTAGAACATCCAAATGGTTTACGTTTTGAAAATGTATATATTTATTGCAAATCATTATATCAACCTAAATACCAGTACCTACGAAATTTACTGACACCCATAAAAGAAGTCGGGTATTTCGAATACAGTGATAATAGTGATGTTATATCCCTAGTGATTCCCGTAAAAATTCAATAATGATTTTCGATGATGTAGCGTGTCATAAGCAAAATGAAATAAGAGATCATTTCTGTTTTGGCAGACATCGAAATAATGATTGTTTCTATCTGTGTCAAACGTATTCTTCAATTCCAAAACAGCTTATACGTGATAATGCTAATTTACTTATTCTTTTCAACAAGATCACACTAATCTTAAGCATGTGTATGATGATCACGTTAATGTCGATATGTCCTTTGATAGGTTTAAAGATTTATGTTTTTGTTGCTGGCAAGACAAATTCGGATTTATTGTTATTGATAAAGAAAGCGATGTTAATATAGGTCGGTACCGTAAGAGATTTGACTGTTTTATAGCATTATAAATATGGTAGCAGTATGGAACATATGCAGTCGTAATGAAGGAGCGCTTAGTACAAGACATTTTGCGTGCTCGCAAGAGCGTGCAACAAAAATATGCGAGTTTGAAAGAAGATACCGCTCTTACAGAACGTGCAATAGAAGCACACTTTAAACCTATTACACAACCATTAAAACAATTAATTACTAAAAATGATGGTTCTCTCATCAAAGCTGAACCCCTTACGCCAGAAGCTGTCAAAATGAAGTCATTGCACAAGAAACTGAAGTTTTTTTACATCACACACCTAAAACAGCTGGATTACGGAAGGCTCCACGCACTCTTGTTCCCGCAACCATTGCGCAACCTTCGCAGGAAACTGTAATTGCTGATACCACTAACGATGATGATGTGGAAATTCCTACTTTACAACAATTGAAATCAGAACTGTTAGCTGCTGGATCTCAACCCGCCTTTGAAGATTATCTAAATCAATACCAAGGATTAGCTAAGTACTACGTTGAAGGTATATTTAGAGATACAGAAGACGAGTATGACTTAACATATGGCGTACATTTCATTCCGGAAGAAGAGAAATTTTTATTGGTGATGCTGAATTAGACTTTATTGGTGAAAACCTTCATATCACTCTTCCTGATGGATCCTCCCTAGACTATGAAGGAACACCGGGATTATATGAACTACTTTTTTTTAAATGCCTACGGGGTACAAAAAGAGTGACCTACAGCAATACAATGACATATTGCGTCGTACTAATGCTGCCCGACGTAATTATAACTCGACAGACCAAATCCGAGGAACTAATAGTAAAAATATGTGGAAATCATTAAACCATTACTTCAACCTAGAAAACGGTCAGCTACATCATCTATTGTCCCTCCAACCACAAGATCTCGAACAACTTCTATCTCCAAAAGAGGTGGTGGCATGCAACTATTGCGATACAATAACAAAGCTATTGAATTTGTACCGTGGAATAACCCGAATAAGTTAGTAGATTGGCTACGGAAATTATTAGGATCAATGTCGACAGGAAATACTAGCAATCACAACGAAGTAGTATATATAATTGATGAACTACGTGAAGCAAAAGTAATACAGTAACAGCTCTTGTTATAAACCTATTACTATATCCTTTTCATTTCATTGTTACACCGACTACCACTAAAGGCAGTACTACATGTCCATCAGTTATGCCAATAGATAAATTTGGCAGACATCTTCATCATCAAATGACAGTGGATAAATTTGGAAAACATATTACTCAGCATCGCAGTGATGCTACGAAGCAAAGTGATATATATTACGAAACTTATTTTACCTTGCAAGGTGTCTTGCAACAGACAACAGTAGATATTCCATTGGGTATCAATGGTAGATATTTCTTTCCTACAGAGGGAAAAATATTGCATTGTAAGTGGTTACCTCGAGATATTCATCTTCGAGTGGATACTGTAATATATACGACACCGCTGTTTCTAAATAATAAAACTATTCGTAAGGAAGGTGTGATTCAACCTATAATTCCAAAAGATATCACTTTCGACAAAGAACAATTATTCATCCTAGAGATTGTACTACAATCCAAAGTAAAAATGAGTAAATCCGATGTTGTTGAAGAACTGCACAAACCAGCAAGGAGAAATTTTCCGCGACGTTGTGTAGTACTAAAAGGTTTAAATGATCTCTTTCAAGCTGATTTAGTGGAAATGATACCTTATGCTCATGTGAATAAAGGATTTCGATATATTTTAGTAATAATTAATACCTTCTCTAAATATGTCTGGGCTTTCCCCATCAAACGCAAGAATGGTAAACTAGTCGCGGAGGTAATGGATAAACTGCTATCTGGATTGCAAAAGATGCCTACGCATATACAAACTGATATGGGAACGGAGTTTTATAATGCAGAATTTAAAAAGTAATGAAAAATTCAATATCAATCATTACAGTAGTTATTCCACCTTGAAAAGTAGCATAGTCGAACGTGTCAATCGTACCCTTAAAGCAATAATGTGGAAAACATTCAGCATGCAAGGATCATATAAGTGGCTATCAATCTTGCCTCAAATTGTTACCGATTATAATTCAAGAAAGCATAGAACAACCGGATATAAACCGGTAGATGTAACGGAAAAGAATGCTGCAGATATTTTGCAACATTTAAAATGTCAGAAAGTTCTTGACCGTAAAACACCTAAATTTAGAGTGGGGAACATGTACGCATTAGCAAACATAGAAGCATATTCTCTAAGGGTACACACCTAATTGGAGTTACGAAGTCTTTCGAATATCAACAGTTAAACGTTCAAGCCCACTCACCTACACATTACGTGATAGTCGAGATGAAGAGATTCAAGGTCGGTTCTATGAGCCCGAACTACAAAGTGTTAAACATCCAGACATTCATCTAGTTGAACGTGTCATCCGACGTCAAGGGAATAAAGCTCTCGTTAAGTGGTTGGGTTTTGATACTTCTCACAACTCCTGGATTTCTACCAAAGACATTGTGTAATACGCTAATTAACCTTAATTATATATACTGTAATATTAATATGCAATAAACAGATCTTTTTTACTTTTTTATTACTACTATCCTATACATATACATCACTACATACTACTAAAGCGTCTGACAAACACACACTCACGATGCTGTTTTTCGAGAATTGGTGAAATTATATTAGCACAGTCGCCTATTCTTTTTTAAATCGTGCAGAATCTCTAGCTAATTGTTCCCATTCTCCTTTTCGCGCATGCCTGTAAGCCAACTCCCATACTACTATGTAGTGAACTACGTTTTGGACCCATTAATGCGCACCTTCTTCACTGGGTGAGTCGTCATCTGATGACTCAAAATTCGGTAAATATCTTTCTATTTCGTGTATAAATTGCTCCAATGATATTTCTTTAAGGTCTTCTATTAATCGCTTTATACAACAAATACACTCTATATCACCTACATGCGATGTTAAGTATTTTTCACAAAGGCGTATTCCTCCCCCATACTTATTAACTAGATTATTTAAATAGTCATCACTAAATCTACCCATTCCATACACTTTTCATGATCAGCATCGAATTCTAATGCTTGTAACTGGCATATTAGTCTTTGGACTGCACTAACACAATCTACAGCTTTAGGCCACGACTCCGCACTATAACACATCCACATATTGACTAACATCTAATACTATCCACTATTGACTACAAGCGCGTTACCCCCCCCTTTGAGTTATAGGATTGGTAAGATCCATATCCATATATAGTTTCTCCTTGGCAAATACTTCCATTTCCAGAAGGCAGGCTATGTTGACCTCAAATACATCACGCAATGGACCTATAACTTGGTGAATGTTACATTCAGGAATTGTCGCTGTCGACTGTATTAGGTTTTATAAAACTCTGGAAAGTTCACAGTATCTGCCAACTCCAATCGGTAATATATTATCTTCAAAAGCTTCCATAACTGTTCTATAGACTCCCATCCTAAATAGACATCAATTTCGTCACTATCACAGAGGTGTATAATTTTTTCTTGTTAATATTTTCGTACGAGACAGTCTTCGATCCCAGTTTGGTAGGTAGCCATGTTCCTTCAGGACTGTAGAAATAATTAGTAATCACCCTTGATTATCCATAAGTATACGCCATTCCTGCTTGTCAAACACCACTCCACCACTCTTCGTTCCACCTAGTTTTACGACTGGCTCAAATCCAAATTTGGGTGATAGACCGACACTAACAAACTTTGTTTTACTTTTATTTAAGAAATAATGCACATTATTAAGCAAAATATCGCAATATTTACTTGAACTTATAGCACCGAGAATCTTCGCCTTTTCTATGGCTTGACGTACGATGTTATCCATTATATACGATACTGACTTTACATACATTCCCTCTCTTATATATATGACACTCTCCCCACTATGTACCCTCCTCAAGGCTACTTACGTGACCTTCACGATTGTACCACACATTGCTTTAGCGGTCTTGTCGGTTACACCTTTTCAAGGTTTTCTTTTCGTTCCACTACTTCAAGGATTTCTAGGCATACTTATTCCCAAGGTTATTCCACTTTGCCACAGCAAGGTCATCACACAAGGTTACATATCCCCACTCAGTATTATTCGTATACTTAAAGGGAGGGGTTTTTACATATACCATAGTTACCGATCTTCACTATGTCAGTTACTCCAGTGCAAGACGATTGGAAGACAATGTACCAACCACAAACCCTATTTCAAATTAGTACGCGACGGACGTGTCAATTAATTCCCAACTGGGTAAATTTTGAAAAGGAAGGAATACTACCGGCTTCCATAAACAAAGTGCTACGAAATAATTATGAACTGGTTCAGTGGAATTCAGCGTGGTATATCGAAATGAGCAAGGTAATACGCGAGTACTCTGCGGCAAGTCGTGTAACAGCATATGCCCACATTGTATCAATACATGTTCGATACCATCTGGTGGACTTCATGAATTTGTGTCATTGCTGTTTCGCCCGATTGAAACCAGGACATTACCGCGTACTGGACCATCATATGCATATGGAGCGGTGGACTGCGCGATACTACCTGTCGCACGAATATTATTGGTGCTCGTCGTGTAGGGCGCCTCTCACACAGTTATACGATGTGTACGATGATGACTCATGTATACTGTGCGATGAGGTGTGCTACGTAGACGAGTAGTCTTTTTTTACTGTATCTATTGTATATATTGTACATATTGTATATATGTGTTGTATATATTGTATATATTGTATATATATTGTATATATTGTATAGAATACATTATTTCCTGTCAGTATCTTACTGATTTCGCTGATGTTAGCATGTGTGACCCAAACTTTTATTATCCTCAGTATTACAACTGTTTCGATAAACGCTTACTAAAGTATCGAACATGGTCTGGAGTTCACTCACCCTCATCGCTTGCTGCAGCAGGATTCATTTCCACATCTTCAGACGATACGGTTGAATGTTTCATGTGTGGGGTTAGAATAAACCGATGGCAGCCAGATGTCAATCCGTTACAGGAACATCTACGATGGGCACCACATTGCACGTATGCTCAGCTCCTCGCACCACGTCCGCGCAGATGTACTGAAACGGAAGTGGAGAGGACCTTCTGCACTTGTACTAAATCAAAATGTTTTATTCCTAAAGAAAATCATATATCTGAGTAATAACATTTGTACATGTCTGTCTACATCAATTAAATATATTAACATATTGTTTTTCTTTTATTTCGGTAAAAAAAGTGAGGTTGAGCAAAAATCATACAAGTGGGCAAAAAACATACAAGTGGGGTATAGAGTAGCAAGCAGGTGGCTAAGCATAAAGTAGGTCACGCGGATGACCTTGTAATTGTGAAACAGGAAAGCGTGGTCGGATAGCCTTGTAATAGTGGAACAGAAAAGCGGAGCTTGTGACCCTGGTTTTGTGGTAATGATATGTCGCACAGATAGCCTTGTAGTTGTGGAACAGGAAATCGGGGTTTGTGACCGTGGGTTTGTGGTAATGATATGTAAGTAGGTCACACATTGCGCTTTTTTGACCTTGGTACGGTGGGACCTTGGTTTTGTGGCAACCTTGGAAATGTGGAAAACCGGTTTTTGTGGTGGTGTCCCAAAAGTCTCCAATCTTACCTACTGCTACTGCTAAAAGTATTTGTCAATATATTGAGAATTATGTATTTCTAGTATACGGTGTTCCTCAAATTTGTATGGTGGACAATGGTCCTCAATTTAAAAGTTCACAATTTAAAAATTTAATGAGTTCTTACAAAGTTCAATCCGTTTGGTTTAATGCAAGTTATCATCCACAAGTAAATTTTGTTGAGAGAGTTAATAAAGTAGTAGGTACTGCGATTAGATCTTATATTCAAGATGATCACAAGGATTGGGATGTTGAAATTCATAAAATTGCGCATGCTATTCGTAACGCTGTTCATGAGTCTACGAAATTTTCACCTTCCTTTTTGGCGTTTGGTCGGACAGTTCCTATTTCTGGAGATTTTTATGGTCGACTAAAGGATTTCAAAGAGGATGATTTATTTATTACTAACCGTGAACAATTAGTTCAAGATTTAAATGAACTTTCACCCATTTTTAAACATGTTAAACAAAATTTACATGCAGCGTACGAAAGAAATTCAAAATCTTACAATTTGCGACGTCGTCCGTTGAAATTAAACGTTGGCGATTTGGTTTGGAAAAAGAATTTTACTTTATCTGATGCGACTAAAAATTATAGTCAAAAGTTAGCTCCAAAATTTATTGAAGCAAAAGTTATTGAGGTGGTAGGTCCAACTACGTACAGATTGGCCACCCCTATTGATGATAAACCCTTAGGTGTTTTTCATGTTAAGGATTTAAAACCTCATTAGTTCTTATTTTTTAGTATTCTTTTTAATTATTTTTCTATTTTAGTATTTTTACATTCTGGTTTTCTTATTTATATTTTTTAATTATTTTGATAATTTTTCAAAATAATTTTATTTTGTGCTTATTTCGCACATTATTTTATTTTATATTGTTGTGGCTTTGCAAACCACTTAATTATTTTTTTTACATTTGTTAGCATGATTTTTGCTACATTTGTTTAACACGATGGTTGATATTTAGATCCCATTGTGCGATTGAATTGCCGACTTTGTGGGACATTAGTTCTCAGGCAGATTATCTTCCTTTATTGGATAACTAACTTGATTTTACCTCTGATCGTTAATTTGACGTGTAAAACTCATAACCATGGATAAGAAAACTAGTAATGCTTCGATACATTTTTATTTTTTGATTGATTTAGTTATTTTGTTTTTCCTGATTTGTATTCTTGGACGGTGCTTGAGGACTTCGGTTCGCCTCGTGTCAACCTCGATTAGTTCACTTCCTGATTATGACGTTTTGGTAGTTTTAGGAGGGGGTTGTTGTGTTCGTAAGAGTGCTTCATCTTTCTCTTTGCTATCTCACCTAGATTTCGATTTATTTATAAAATGTACGTGTTAGTTAGGGTATGTTGGGTCTTGGACGATGACTGTGGAACAACATGAAACCTGAATCTCGTGAAGGGTAGAGTGGCCTCTCTTGTTCTCCACGACGAAGCATCCTGAGCTAATTTGCCATGAAAATAGTCGTATCTTGGATTTACCGATTTTGACTCACTTATCGAACGTGACAGTGGTAGTTGCGTTATGTACCTAGGAGGCTTGGTTTGAGACCACCGGGATAGGGTAATTGAACCGCTCTCTCTCTCTCGACCTCAAGTCTTGCGATTATTTATTGTTAGTCCAAAAGGATTTTTTTTCTATTTTTATACTCTCGAGTAGAGTGGCGTTTAGCCTTGATTTTTTATGAAGTTGCACGATGACCGTTTCCGGGTTCTCTGCCCACTGTCCCTTCAGGTCATGGTAGGTTACGGTTTCCGTTCGTTTTTTACCTTAGATTCAAATTTTTTTACCGGATACTCATTTTGCTCTTCTGATGGTAGTTTGCTTCACTAACCCCACCAGTTAAAGTTTTTACTTTATTTAAGGTTTCGGGTCCTTGATTCTCGACTAGTGGCGTGTGCGGGTGGTAGCGCGTCATTAGCTTTTTTGGTGTTGCGAGGGGTCTTTCCTGACCAACGTCACCACATTTTCCGTACTTCTTCGTACATTTTCTTGTTATTTTTTCAATATTGCTTATATTTTAATTAGCTTAACATTTTGTATTTTTTTAAATTTTAATAATTTCAATTATTAGCTTAGTGTTTGGAATCTCCGCTTTGGTGATCTCCGAGTCCAAATTTTAGAAGGGGGTGTGTAACAAACTTTTTTTGTGGTTGTATTAAAAAGTACATTAATTTAAGAATCGTTCATCTATTTGGCATAATATTAGAAAAGTTTTTAATTATTAATATGTAGAATTGAGAATGGCAATTTATTTGGCATTTCCTAGAACAAATCCTTTGGGTGTAATATTACATAAATAGTTTTAGTTCCCTTTCTTAAAAAAAATTGGATTTATATTATTTTATTCGCGCAAGCGTGAAGACTTAGAGGGGAATACACTTGAGTTATTCTGAAAGCTTTTTTGTAATTCACTTAATGCTGAATGTTAACAACAATAAGCATGATTTTTACTTAATTTTTTATGTTTTGGTACCATCAGAATTTTGGTGGTAAGTTATTTTTTTCTCATTATATTTAAAGCTAAAGCCTTTGCTTTTTTTTAGGCACTTTTACTTACTTTCTAAGTACTTACTTTTCAAGTATACTTTTTTTACGTATTTATTTTTTACGTACGCACCTTTTTAATCACTTAATTTGTATACTTAATAATCTTTAACGGCACGTATAAGTCAATAGTTTATTATGCTATTATTTTAAATGGCAAGTTTTACATGAGTTACCTTTACAACGCAAGTTCTACATTCTTTTACAAATAAATTTGGCGAATAAACTTCAAGGAAATTCCATATTTTAAGGATAACTAAGCAAGACATTGACCTCACCATATGAACCATTCTGCTTCATAGTACCTGTAACAGTGTATATACAGAACAGTTAAAAGGTAAAGTTTTTTTTATAATTTAGTTTAGTTTATGACTTCTGAATTTTTTTCTCGTTTCAAACATATATTAAATAAACTTATGTAACTTGTTATTTTATTTTTATTTGTGTTAATTTGTTTATAGCATTCAATAACTAGGTTTTGTTGTTCCTAGATAGATACATAAAAAAAAAGAAAGACAACATGGCGCTCGAGAATTTATTATTTTATTCATAATTTTTTGATAACATTTGTGGAATTAAGTGAAAATAATCAAGCAGAAAAGAAGCAACTAGCTTTTCAGCTATATTATTAAACTCCGTTTGTATTTGTTATATAATTTGGCGCGGTAAACTATAAATTAGAATCCACCCTTATATTCATCTACCGATGATCCGGCGGCACTTAACGATTATTAAAAGGTAATTTTTTATATTAATTAAATTATTTGATCAATTACGAATGGTATATTACATCATCGTTTTTTATTAATGTTACAATTTGTTGCCTTTTAATAATTGTTATACTTTGGCTTAAGTTAAGGTTAGAACATATTTCAACATACATATCAACCTGCTGAACATACAAATACATACAAATCAATGTGTTTCTAATGATAAGTTGAGATTACACACTATCTAGTTGTACTACTAGTCAAATTAACGTGTGGCACTGTTGTTGAGTTTTGCTTGCACTGATAAAAACACGTTTTACAGTTGAATTAGTAAAAATGCCTATACAATAAGAAATATAACCAAACTTCAGGCCTCTATATTATTTTAGATACAAGGGCTGTCGTATTAAAAATAGCTCATCCAAAGCGGTTTATTTTACCAAATGTTCATCATCATCGTTATACAACCATTATAATAATTACATCACTGTGGTTGTACGGATTAAGGTATTGATCGTGTGAAGACTTACAACAGGTTTCGACCGCGATGAGATGATGGTTGTGTTGAATCATAACAATACAAATCTGTTAAATAAAGTAAATAACAAGGGGTGAGGGCTAAAACCTAAAACGATCACTGACCAGTGTTGTTGCTGACAATCGTATTGAAAAGCGCCTTGTCAGATGGACACGCGCGTGTATAACAGCGGGTTTTTGTTGCTTATAACCAAAGCATATTCACTTCCTGCGTTTCGTTTATAAATGGACAATAAAAAGTACTTAACGGTTTCCACCAATCATTAATATAAAGTAATTCTTTTCCGAATTTCCCAATTATATAACTACAATAACAACATTTTACTATTCAAATACATCTGGTGGGTTCTTGGTAAAACCCACTAATTACGTAATTACATGAAAGGTAAACTTTTGTTTATGACGCTATCCGTACATCTACAGTGCCATGTAATTATTATTATGGTTGTGTAATGATGATTACGATGACGAACATTTAGTAACATAAACCTTTTGAAACGTGCACGTACACGTGCACGTGCACGTACGTGCACGTGTACGTGTACGAGTACGTGTACGAGTACGTGTACGTGTACGTGTACGCGTACGTGTACGTGTATGTGTACGTGTACGTGTACGGGTACGTGTACGTGTACCTGTACGTGTACGTTTACGTGTACGTGTACGTGTACGTGCACGTGTACGTGTACGTGTACGTGTAGATGTACGTGCACGTGCATGTGTACGTGTACGTGTACGTGTATGTGTACGTGTACGTGTATGTGTACGTGTATGTGTATGTGTAATCAGACTTGTGAACAAGTTTCAGAGTCCCATACTTGTCTTGTGATAGTATTCTGGCCATTAATTAGAATACAATTTCAAATTTCCGGCCATGGCCGCCAAACCACGCCCACACAAGGGTCGACGAGATGGACGCAAAGATGGCCGACAGGCCACGACCACAGAATGGCCGCCGACTTCGTGACTAGCCCCACTACTTAGCCCCTACTCCGCCCTCTCACCTCCACTTATGATGTCATAGATTGAAGTGCACGCATTCTACTTCTCATATATAGCTGTTTTAGGATAACTATGCAAAGTTGTTTTATACATTCATAACGAAAACAGGCAACATTGTAGAAACAAAAACAATTCTCTATTTCAGAAGGACGTTTAGATCTTAAAAATAAATCTAAAGCCGCCCGTTTCTCATAAGACATCAATAATACAGTTTAACCATATTCATTCGTATCTAATTAATTTCTTAGACTTAACCTTGAATTAACTTTATCAAGAAAATTAAATTTTCTTTAAAAAATAAGTCCACACTTCTTCTCATAAAATTAATCGGTATTCAGATATTGAAAAAATTTGAACTGGGGCCGCTAAATTACGCGTTGTATCAAAAAATTGCATAGAACATAATTAATTGATATGTTAAGGTCTATATGTAGGTATTTTTTATCTTTGAAATATGTAGCTGTTTTAGAAATATTTTATAAAACCAAAAACTGCTCACAATACCCCCCCCCACCCTCTTTGCCGCTGGATTTCTCCCAAAATCTAATCAGCTCTAAGCCAAATGAAAACAAGCTTAAATACAAAATTTTAAGTACGATAGTATTTCTGTTCTGGAGTTATCGTGGGTACTAACAATCCACACACACACGCACGCACGTACGCACGCACGCACGCACGCACCCGCTAACCCGCCGACCCGCCCACCCAACCAACCAGCCACCCAACCTACCCACACACCCACCCACACACGCACGCACCCACGCTCCCACCCACGCACGCTCGCGCGCGCACACGCACGCGCACACACACGCACGCACGCACGCACCCACACACGCGCCTACACACACACACACATCCAGATATGATGGTCGATGTGTATAACCTTCTATACCTACATATGTATATGTAGGTTAGAAGGTAATAAATATCTGAACTCATTTTTAGACGTTCTCTGCAAATCCACATACTACAGCATTATTTCTAAAATATCAAAGCAATCGTACAAGTAAAAGAATGTAGTTATGCAGCATGATTGTATTAGCTAACTTTCGCAAGCTACACAGAAACGACAACTTTTAGTTTTAATTTCGACATAACACCAATTATTTCACTTTTAACACCTTTATAGGAACGATGAAGCTGTTGGTGAAACGAAAGGGGGAAGAGCCGAAGGTCCCGAATACTACAAGTAAAAAGGGGACCCAAAAGTGCGAGGGGGATCTGAAACGGAAAATTGAGTTGGTCGCCGAACCCAACTGAAACCTGATTCCTTTCAATGCCCACATTCGTTCTGTTAGTCGTGAGCACTCGCCTGAAGGGGCCCCATATTAAATACTGCAACTTTATTAATAGTTATTTACAGTTGAGTGCGTTAATAGTGGATTTTACAGGGCGACAGCTTCTTTTGAGAAACGAACCCGCTGGGCTAGGTTCCCATTAGCTGAAGCACTGTACCCTTAACGCACGAGACTTGTATTACATTTTTTGGCCGACAACAAATGCTAAAATGCCACTCAGTTAATTCCAGGTTTTTTTTTACATGTTGAAAATTGAACTATTAATGCAAATGTTCACAATTACAATAACTGTGTTTTTAATAAAGAATCTAAATAAACAAATGAACTGTCCTTAACAGTGTAATGAATAAAACAATATCAAATTATTTTCTTGTAAATTCAACAACTGGTGATATCGATAAACATAACCAACATTAATAAATTGCTAAAATGTCAAATTTTACTAACTCCTGCCAAGCCTTTTACGATACTACCTTCAGTCTATTTGGCACTGTACCGAATGATTTCAATAGTTAAAAGCTTAAAATTTTGGTACACTTTGTCGATTTTATAAGTCCTGTAAAACCGGTAAAAATATTAGTTGAGTTGATCGGCCTATTTCCACAGTTTTTGCTTTTTGAGCGTGACTGTGGAAATAGGCCGATCAACTCAACTAATATGAAACTACACTTACAAAACACTTATAATACAGAATCGGTAAAAATATGGCTAGAAACACTTTTGTTCTGATAGGATCAATCGTTTCCAAGTTATAAGACGAAAACCGGAAGAAGTGCAAAAAAAAAATCGTGGTTCTTAGCCCTCCAAAACTTCTCAGCCCTGTTTTAGTGGTCCCAAACTTGGATTTGACATTTCCCAAATACGCTTGAAGAAACATAAAAGTAAATTCGTTTCCTACATAAGACGAAGGTCGACATCCTTTTTGAACATCTAGTGATTGGACTAACATGCAGACATTAATTTTTCATGATTTCATAATTATGCAGTATTTCATTAAAACAGTAATAGACGTTGCTTACACCCTCATGTCAGATTTTGGTATTTAATTTAAAAATGTTGATTGTAATTCTTTATTTATAAAAATGTTATCTATACACTTTGTAATACATGTTTTGTTTCACTAGTACATATTTAAATTACTCAAAATTAATTTTTGTTTTATTAAATTTTCAGCAACAAGCGCTTCTGTAGATGACATCCAAAGTTTAAATTCATTTATTTTCAGTAAATTGCTTTCCTTTTTTTGATAATTAACGTTTGAACGATTTATTGCTTGCTCTAGTTTGATTAGATCAGACTCGAATTCATTTCGTAAATTTTGAACAAGCTGGAATTTTTTTCCTTCTTCAAAAATTGTTTCACAATCATTCTTAGCAGATTCTATTTCCAATTCACTAAGTCTCCCTTTATTCAAGTAAACATTAATTGTTTTTTCGATACCACTGGAATTTTCGAATGCTGTCACAGTAACAATTCCATTTACGTCTACCTTAAATGTTACTTCAACTAAAGGACTTTTTGGTAAATCTAGCAAATCAAACGTTCCTAAACATAAATTTTGATCTGCGTATTCAGAATCGCCTTCTAAAATTGTAATTCGAATTGCGTTTTCATCCTCAGTAGATGTGGTATACATACAAGTTGCTTCAAATGGAATTTGTGTATTTCTAGGAATTAAAACATTCATTTCGTTATTTAATATCTCAATACCCAAAGACATGGATGTAACGTCAGTTATGTTTAAAGAAATGTTACCCAGTGCTCCGTTAAGGTATGCTGCTAAAATTGCTGCTCCGTGGGCTACAGCTTGATCAGGATTAATTGTTCTAGACAACGGTTTTTGAAAAAAATCTTGAAGAAGTTCTTGTATTTTTAATATTCGTACAGACCCACCAACTAATACGATTTCATCTATATCATCGTTTTGTAGACCAGCTTCTTTAATACATTGTTCAACAATTTCAATGGTTTTGTTATATAATTCTTCATTAAGATCATCAAAACGCGCTCTTGAAAATTCTTCATTAACATCTACATCATTGTATGCAGCCAGCAACTCTATACTTGTACTCACGGAAGAGGACAAATCATGCTTTGCTCTTTCAACTTGTTCTTCTAGACGTCTTAAAAATCTTGATTTCATTGTTACTGATGAATCTATATTGTATTTTTTTTTTAATATCTTCAAAAAGTGTTGAATACACAGTTGGTCAAAGTTTAAACCTCCTAAAGTGGCATCTCCAAGAGTTGCTTTTACAATAATCTCGTCATTTGACGCACATAAAATAGTGACGTCAAATGTACCACCACCCAGATCGTATACTAACACGTTTTGTTTAGTTTTACTTAGTTTGTCATAAACATAAGCAATTGCTGCAGACGTTGGTTCGTTGATTAACCTCAAAACATTCAAACCTGCAATTTTTGCAGCATCCTTAGTGGCTTGTCTTTGATGATCATTGAAATAAGCGGGTACTGTTATTACGGCATTTACTATTTCATTATCACCAATGTATGATTGCGCAATGTTTTTCATTTCCGTTAAAATTAACGCACTTACATTTTCGGGATAATAATACCTGCAGTCATTTTTATAGTTAATCTCTATTTGTGGATTGTTTTGACGATCTTCGATGATTTTAAATTTCCAATTACGAATTGCTTCCTTTACTGCAGGGTCTGTAAATTTCCGTCCTATTATTCGTTTTATACCTAAAAGTGAATATTAAAGATTTATAATATTTAGGTAACATGATTACCAAAAACTGTATTATGCTCATTTTTGTACGCATTCCTTTTCGCAGTTTTTCCAATTATAATTTCTCTATCCGTAAATGAAACCCATGACGGGGTTATAAATTCACCAAATTTATTTGGTATTGACTCCACCCTCCCATTTTTCCAAACAGCAACGCAAGTATTTGAGGTGCCTAAATCTATACCAATGGCCGTTCTCGACATTACATTTGGTCACCCGACTTGAACATAAATAATGTCAAAAATAAATGAATGCATATCTTATCTATGACTTGCTTATCAATTGATACATATTCATTCTGATAACGGAATACACCGCAAATGATAGTGAACTACATACAATAATACATAATTATCTTTAATAACGTACAACTTTGACGCTTGCTTTTTATATGAATCGCATTGAAGAATGAAACTATTTTGTATTCCAGAAATGGTATTTAATAATACATTATATACCAAGAGACTAAGATGCAACTCTGGAAAGATTAAATAATACACGCAACTTGTAGGACCGCAGAGATTAAATTTTCAAAAGTTATACAATATACCGGGTTTTCATCAATGTCTGACCGCCCCCTTGTTGCAGGTGCTTAGGCAACTAAAGGTGCACGATGGCAAACCTGATTAATTTCCCCAAGAAAGGTTACTAGGGTGAATAGAATTTATTATTTATTATATTACAAAAGGTGCTCAAAATGACCACCATTCATTTCTAGGCACAAATTAATTCTTCGCTTCATATTTTCAAACACACGTTCAAGTTCAATTGGAGTTATCTTGTTTATTTCTTGTTGTATTGCTCCTTCCAATTCTTCGAGAGTATGTAGTCGATTAAATTATCGTAAAATCTTTTTTAAAGCTTTGTGGCAAGTACCAGTGGACAAACCTATAAAAACATTATGTTCATATTTCTGGTTACATAAACGCAGTAGATTTAATCTTACCTGTTTGAGTGGATAGTTGTGGAATATATTTTTTAGGACTCTGTTGTATTCTTTGTAGAATGTCATTAACAACTTCTTCGGTTAAAACAGCCGGCCTACCTGTTGACTTTCCTTTACAAATACAGTTCTTGTTTTCATACCGTGTAATATTCAGTATTTAACATGTTAAATACTGATATGAATAGCTCCAAGTTCCATCAGGGTTTCAGGTGCCACTACGGAAATGTGCTATTAAAATAAAGGCATCTTGTTCTCATGAGAACACCATTGCTGTACAGCATCACTATACAAATTCAAATTAATATAAATGACAATTCACCTTAAAAAATGCTAACTTACGTCACAATAGCTTCGTACGTTAAGAACTGTGAAAATAACTTTTTTAAATGTTGATTAAATGTAGGGGAAATTCGGATAGACAGCAAACAGAAGTAACGCAAATATGAGGTTATAAAACATATTTAAAGCGCGAAATTTAAAATTAATCACGTGGGGACAAGCATGAATGAAAACCCGGTATAAACCAAAACATCAACACTGCGTTTATTTGTATTATCAAAACATCAACACTGCGTTTATTTGTATTTTTATATAAAAGATGGCGTCGTGATTTTATAACCGAAAACAAAAAATTTTAATGATTGAAGCTGAAGTCATGTTAAATCTAGGAAATTCCTTTACTTAGTATTTGCAATAGTGAGAATTATATTGTAACATCAATGGGGTTCTACCTTTTTTGCCATAGTCGCACGTGTCTGTTTTTCATTAGCTTTTATTATAATTTTTCCGTCCATTCTTCATTCCTGTATTAATTTCTCGTTATATTCAACAACGCTTATTTTCATAACTCCAGATTACTTTTTGTTTGGAAAGGTTAAAGAGAATCTTATAGAAAAAGATTGCATAATTTAGATGATTTAATGGAAGCAGTTGAGCACGAGATTCAGGTTATTACACGAGAAGAACTTCAGTATGTTTTTGAAAACATGAAGCTGAGAATTAGTTTTTTGTAATTATATTAATTTAATGAAGAATGTTTGTCTGTATTTTTGTCGTAACATTAATTTTTAATATTTATTTTGTTAACTAATTGTAATTAGCAAATACTGGCAATGAACATTTCCAAAAGTGGGGGTATTCTATTTAATTTTAACAAACAATGTTTATAATTACATCAAAGGTGATTACCACATGGGACGATAATGTCAATCGTTGCGACCGATGTCACAGAGTACTCTGTGCCGATGTGAAGTGTAGTGCTACCAACCTAACCAAACGATGTTTATATCTGAACACGAACGATTATTATATAGAAACTTCATGTTTTGTTATTTGAATACCTACTAATGCGAAATTATTCATTACTCAAGTACCTACCTATTGAATACTACATTTAAACTGAAACGAATTTTATACAAAAGTTGAATAACTAGTATAAAACACACCTTGAATAAAGGCTAAAAATACTACACTACAAATGTTTAATTCTAATATTAAATCTTTTATTCAAAAAAACCGCATTTGTTACACCTTGAATCAATGAAACCCGCAGCATCCAATCCAAGCCGTCGTAACTTTTTCTATGCATTTTTAATCGATATTATCCGGTACGCCTTATGGGTGGCGCTAAGCGTGAAGGGCATACGTCACGGATTTTCCCCGTGGATGTGCATAGATCGGCCTTCTAATCTAACAGCCCATCTGAGAGTCGTTAACTAATCGTCGCTTAATTACCATAATTAATTAACAGACCGCGTGTCGGCCATTCACTGGATACTTCGCCGCTTTCCAAGAACAGTAGTGGTCATGGCAAGGCACACCTCCACAAAATAAGAAAGCGGTTAAAAAACCTGAATACTACCCTTTCCAACTTTCATCCTATAGACCGATCTCCCTTTTAACCCTTAGTGAGATACAATTTTTTTTAGAAATATAAGGAATAAATTCCAATTAGAGGGCACATAATTAAGTCAAATTAATTTTTCAAAATCTTTATGTCCTCCTGGAAATTTGGAGCCGGGATGTTTCATCTCATTAGAGCAAAAAGGCATAAATGTAAACTGTAAAAAAAATATTTATTGGATAATCTCATCATACAATTTTTTTTCGTTAACGCACAAATAGGCTTTACAATTTAAACACTGATAATGTGGTTCCTATTCTACCAGAACAATGCTCACATATTTCTCTTTTTGAAGTGAAAACTGACCTCCTCGACTTCCTAATCAAACATCGTTTGACACACTGTAGTTGTATTTTGTACGTTCTCATGCAGTGGTTGTGGGAGGTCCAGAAGGCGTATAACGAGAGTAGGTAAGATTGAAGACTTTTGGAACACACCACATTTCCAAGGTCCCAAATTTTCAAGGTTACCCCAAGTGGTCATGTTTGCACACAACTTTCCCAAGGTCGAACATTTCTAAGACTACCACATCTGTAAGGTGTAAAAAATACGTAGGTCACTAACACTCAAAACATTATCAAGGCTAGTTGCGCATTCTACCTACTCAGATAGACATCTAACTTTTTCAAGGCTTGCTCATGTAATTTTTTACTCTTCTCTGATACCACACTTAGAACCAAATTAAGAAAAGATAATGATATGGTAACGTATTTATTTGTTGTATGTACAAATGTAATCAATGTAATATTCAGATATATGATTTTCTCTAGGAATAAAACATTTTGATGTAGTACGAGGTCAAGAGGTCCTTTCCACTTCTGTATCATTACACCTGCGAGAACGTGGTTCAAGTAATTGAGCGTACGTGCAGTGTGGTGCCCATCGGAGATGCTCCAGTAGCAAAGTGTCAGACGACCGCCATTGACTTATTCGAAGTCCACACATGAAGCATTCAACCGTATCGTCTGCTGCTGCAAGTCATATAGGTAAGTAAACTCCAGGCCACGTTCGATACGTAAATAAACGTTTATCGAAACAATTGTAATACTGAGGATAATAAAAGGTTGGTGTCACGTCGCACATCTTCTCACCGTAAAACACAGTAAGATACTAATAGGAAATAATTGATTATATACAATATATACATCATAAAAAAACTAATTGTCCAAATAATACACTTCAACGCAGAGTATGCCTGAATCATCTTCATATACCTCGTGCAGCATTGCTAGGGGCGTTCTTCACGATAAGCACCAGTATTCTTGGTGTGACATGTGGTAAATGGCGACCCATCTATCCATATGTGTATGATGGTCAATAACTCGGTATTCACTTGGTTGCAGTGAATTGTAGCAGTCATAGCATAAATGCATATGGCCAGCAAGATGATAACGAGTATGAAGAGCAAATGTGTGTGAATAATATCCCAAATTACCCATGAAGGCATGATGGTGAAAGTAGCGAATTCTTTTATCTAGCTTGGCAAACCATTCAATACTCCACTGGACATCTTCATATGTATTCTTTAATGCTTCTAATGTTGTAGAAGACAGTTACCCTTTTTTTTCAAATTGCACCCAGTTGGGAATTAGTTCACATGCTCGCCGTACACTTAGATTAAAAAGTGATAATGGTTGGTAACACTCTCTGTCATCCCAATCGTTCTGTACTGGGCTAGCAGACATACTGACACTGGTGGAAATAACACGATACTATATGTGTAGTTATCCCTACTTTTAAAGAAAATAATGACCTTGTAATGACATATGTATATTTAACCTTGAAGAATGGCATGATTGATATCTGTATTGTGTAACCTTGGAAAAGTGGTAAACGTAAGAGGTGGAGGACATTGTGAGTGTGGGAACCTTGAGGTTGTGAAAACCTTGAGGGCGTGTGAACCTTGAAAAGGATAACCTTGAAATAGTGGTAAACGTGAGAATAGAGGACATTGTAATTTAGTAAACCTGGAAAATGGAAACCTTGAAAGGTGGGGGCCGGAAAGGTGAAGAAGACATCCTTGAAGTGATTGGTGAGATCCCACCAACCTTGCATAAACGCCGTGAATGAAGGCCTTCAAACGGTAGGATTGCTGAAGTAACGTACAGTGTGGCGGTCAAGGTGAAGCTGTTAACCTTGACGGTAAAAATAGTGGGGAAATTAGGGATAAATTCAGAGGGAGTACATGTGAAACCAGTATTGTATGTAATGGAGAACATATTACGTCAAGCGGTAGAAAAGGCGAAGATTGTGAGTGTTATGAATTCAAGTGGATGTCGTGATATTTTAATTAACAATGTGCCCTATTTTTTAAATAAAAGTAAATCGAAGTATGTTAGTGCCGGACTGTCACCCCAATTAAATTTTGAACCAGTCGTGAAACTTGGTGGATCTAAGAGTAATGGAGTGGTGTTTGATAAGCAGGAATGGCACATACTTATTGACAATCAAGGGATAATAACAAAATATTTCTACATACCTGAAGGGGCATGGCTACCTACTAAGATGGGTTCGAAAACGATATCGTATGAAACTATTAACAAGAAGAAAATTATACGCATCTCTGATTGTGAACAATCAGAAATCTATTTACGATGGGAGTCTATATAACAGTTTTGGAGACTTCTTAAGATAGTCAGTTACCGATTGGATTCAGTACATACTATGGAATTTCCTGCATTTTATAATAAAATAATACATGCGGCAGCGGAAATGCCTGATGTTGACATACACAGGTTAATAGTACCATTACAAGATACATTTGATCTCAGTGTAGCATGTGTTATGGAAATTATGGAATTTGCAAGGAGAAAATTGATATTGACGTAAAAGTTGCGAAAGCCGTTAAGTAAGAAGTGGGGGTAATGATCATATCGAGAATAGGAATAATTATAAGTGTTTGGTCAATATGTAGATGTGTTATAGTGCAGAGTCGTGGCCTAAGGCTGTAGATTGTGTTAGTGCAGTGCAAAGACTAATATGTCAATTTCAATCATTAGAATTTGATGCTGAACATGAAAAAGTGTATGGACGGGGTACGTTTAGTGATGACTATTTAGATAATCTAGTTTATAAGTATGGTTGTGGAATACGTCTGTGTGAGAAATATTTTCAATCGCATGACGATGATGTATTAAGCGGTTTATAGAAGACCTTAGAGAAATATCTCTGGAACAATTTGTAAATGAAACAGAATGTCATTTACCGAATTATATTTCAACAGATGGCAACACGACAAGTGAAGGAGGTCTGTATTAATGCGCTCAAGAACGTAGTTCACGATGTAGTGGAATGAGAGCGAAAAGGAGAATGGGAACAGTTAGCAAGAGACTCAGCACGCTTTAGGAAAAGGATAGAAGAATGTAGTCAAATACTTGCAGCTGTCCTGGAAAAGCAACATTGTGATTACGTATTTATGAAACGTTTTAGTAGTATATAGTATTGTATGTATTAATAATAAATAAATAATTAAAAAAAGTTATTTATTACATCATAATATTACAATATATAAAAGGAATCGTACAGAGCGTATGATATAATGTCTTTGGTATAAAACCATGAATTGAGAATTATCAAACCCTAACCATTTAACGAGAGACATATTTCCTCGACGTCGTATTACACGTTCAACTAAGTGAATGTCAGGATGTTTAACACTTTGAAGTTCTGGCTCCTATAGAAACTCCCTAGCATCTCTTCATCTCGACTATCACGTAATGTGTAGGTAATTGCGCTGGAACGTTTCACAGTTGTTATTCGAAAGACTTCATAACTCCAATTAGGCGTGTATCCCTTAGAGAATATGCTTCTGTATTTCATAATCCCCCACTTTAAATTTAGGCATCTTATGATCGAGAACTTTATGACATTTTAAATATTTCAAAATAGAGGTAGCAGTTTTTCCGTTACATCTATAGGTTTATACCCGGCGGCGGTTCTATGCTTTCTTGAATTATAATCCTCAACAATTTGAGATAATATTGATAGCCATTTATAGAAACCTTGCATACTGAATGTTTTCCACATTATTGCTTTAAGAGCGCGATTTACACGTTTTAACTATGCTACTCTTCAAGTTTGAATAACTACTGCACTGGTTAATATTACATTTTTTCATTACTTTCTTAAATTCAGCATTACAAAACTCCGTTCCCATGTCAGTTATATGTGTAGGCGTCGTTTGCAAACCAGACAAAAGTTGATTCATTACATCTGCGACTAGTTTATCATTCTTGAGTTTGTAAAACATATTTAGAAAATGCATTTATTACTACTAAAATGTATCGAAATCCTTTATTTACCCGAGCATAAGGTATCATTTCTACTAAATCAGCTTGAAACAGATCTTTTAAACCTACCACACAACGCCGCGGAAAATTTCTTCGTACAGTTCTTCAACAACATCAGCTTTACTCATTGAATCAGTTTGGATTGTACCACGAGCTCTACATGGAACATCGTCGCAGTTGCAAACTGTAAAAACTCTGGTATACTCACTTTAATTGCAGCATTCCTAATTATGTGGTGACCAATTACATCGCTAGCAAGCGTAAACTTTTTATCGTTGATGCTAAGCTCGAGACCTGGATGACTCCACTTGCAAAACACTACGGTGCCTTCGTTACAGGAAAAAATGTAGGTGTCAACTATACCAGTAGGAAGACTAATTCCCTTTTTAATGGTTATTCCAGAGAAAGAAATGAAATTTTCGTAATGAAAATCACCAGACTGTTGAACAATATGTTTACCAAATTTATCTATTGTCATTTGATGATAAAGGTGTCCACCAAATTTATCTATTGACATCAGTGCTAAATATGTAGTAGTATTTATAGTGATGGTCGTTGTAACAACGTAATGAAATGAATATAGTACTAGGTGTATAACCCTACTTTATTACATTCGCTTTACGTAATTCGTAATTCGTTATGATTGCTAGTATTTCCTGCCGACATTGATCCCAATAACTCCCGCAACCAATCCACTAATTTATTCGGATCATTCCAAGGTACAAACTCAATCACTTTGTTATTATATCGTAATAGTTGCATTCCACCCCCTCTTTTGGAGATAGAAGTTGTGCGAGATCTTGTGGTAGGAGGTGCAATAGCTGATGTAGCGACTCATTTTTTAGGGTGAAGTAATGATTTAATAATCTAAATTTATTTCCCACTATTAGTTCCTTGGATTTGGCCATCTGGGTTATAATTACGTCGAGCAGCATTTGTGCGGCGCAAAATGTCATTGTATATCTGCAGATCACTCTTTTTGTATCCCGTAGGAGCTTTTTTAAATAGTAGCTCATATAATCGCGGAGTTCCATCACAGTCTAATGATGATCCATCAGGAAGAGCGATACGAAAATTCTCTCCAACAAAGTCTAGTTCAGCATCACCAATAAAAAATTTCTCTTTTTCGGGAAGAAGGTGTACATCGTATGTTAAATCATACTCGTCTTCGGGATCTCTAAATATACCTTCCACATAATATTTCGCTAATCCTTCATACTGACTAAGGTACTCTTCTAAGGCCGGTTGAGATCCAGCAGCTAACAGTTCTGGTTTCAATTGTTGTAGAGTAGGAATCTCCCTCTCGTTATCATGTGTGGTATCGGCAATCACAGTTTCCTCTAAAACTTGTGGAATGGCATCAGGAACAAGAATACGTGGTGCCTTCCGAGTTCCAGATGTTTTAGGCATATGATGTAAAAAAACTTCCTTTTCACGTGCAACAGGCTCACTTTTTCCGAATTCTGATGTAAATGGTTCAGCTTTGACGAGAGAACCATCTTGTTTGGTAATCAATTGTTTCAATGGTTGTGTTATAGGTTTAAAGTGCGCCTCCATTGCACGCTCTGTAAGTGCAGTATCTTCCTTTAAACAAGCATATTTTTGTTGCACGCTCTTGCGAGCGCGCAAAATGTCTTGTACTGAGCGCTCCTCCATTACTACTGCATGTTTACATAACAAGTGAAGTATTTATAAGGCAATGTAACAGTCAAATCCCTTACGGAAACGACCTGCATTAACATCACGCTTTTTATCAATCACAAGAAATCCAAATTTGTCACGCCAGCAAAAGAAATACAAGTCCTTAAATCTATCAAATGTCATATCTACATTAACGTGATCATCATACACATGATTAAGATTGGTGCTATCTTGTTGAAACAGGACTAGTATATTCGCATTATCACGTATAAGCTGTTTTTGAATAGAAGAATACATTTGGCACAGATAGAAACAATCATTATTTTGGTGCCTGCCAAAACAGAAACGATCCCTTATTTCATTCTGTTTATGGCATGCTACATCATCAAAAATCACTATTGAATTTTGCGTGAATCACTAGGGGATATAATGTCACTGTTATCACCGTATTCGAAATACCCTATATTGTTTAAAGGTGCAAGTACATTTCGTAGGTACTGGTATTTGGGTTGACATAAAGATTTGCAGTATAAATAAACATTTTCACAGACAGTAAAAAGAACATTAAATAAAAACAACTTGAGGTGAGAATTTATTTTTACAAAAACTTAAATAATGCAAAACCTTAGAGGGCGTCGTACCCTACGTTTTTGTTTATTATCGGGCCGGTATAATGTGTAAATTTCAAACCTCAAATAAAATGCTTAGACCATACAAAATCTACGTGAAACAAGGATTCCAAATCCGCAAAAATCATCAAGAACCATCAATGCAATGTCAAGTTATAGCATTTTAAACATTTTGCTACCCAAATTATATGTTGAGTAGTGTGTGCAAGCCTAAGGGCCTTAATCCAAAAACTGACAAAAACGTCTAGAGATATTGATGTTACCTTAATAATGAACCATATTGCAACGACCAAAAAATTTTTTTGCGGAAATATCACTCATACAAACTTTTTGATTTTTTGCATGACTTCGTTGATCACCCCGTATATAATAAACCTATGGTCCCACGATATATATATATATATATATATATATATATATATATATATATATATATATATATACGTCGTGCAGCTTAATCCGAAAAAAACTAGCTCTTAAAATTTGCACGCTGCGTTCAAAAATTTGCATTCCCATTGAAAATATTTAACTTTAAATTTTGCCTAAACATCACTATGTGTAAGTTCGAGTGGCCAGCAGTTTATATGTATGTGTGTGCGAGTCATACACATGAGGTAGTTTAGTAGTGAATTGTGAGTCAGTGTGGTATAAAGCATAGTTCTCCGTGTAATAGCTATAAAAAAGATTCTGGGTTAATTAACACCTTAATAAATAAATTACCCGTGGAGTTGCATATACCTGGGTACAGATATTGTGGTCCGGGTACTCGTTTATGAGAACGATTAGCTCGCGGTGACAGAGGTATTAACGAACTGAACGAAGCGTGTAAAGACACGATATTGCATACTTGCAGTCAAACGATCTAAGTCATCGCCACATAGCTAATAAGGCGTTGCAACAAAACAAAGCTTCGAATAGATTTCGTTCCTCAAACACAACCTTTGGGGAAAGAACAGCTGCATTAACCATAGCCGGTATAATGTAAGGAAAAATAACAAGGGGAATGAGAAGCAAATCACTACTTAGGAAGCGTCCTCGCAGAAACATACCGATTTCATTCAACAAAGCAGTGCTTCTAGCGCGACGTCGTGTTGGTGGTAAACTTCGGTCATCGTTAAAATCTACGATACAAACCTTAAACGTTTTATAACGAAAAAATCTAGAAAGCCAAGAGAAGAATATTACCAATACCAAAACGTGGGGGATTCATACCTCTCATTCCGCTATTTGCAGCATTAGGAGCTTTAGGTTCTTTGGGTGGAGGTGCAACCGCAGTTGCAAAAGCGGTGACTGACGCAGAAACTGCGTCAAAAACGTTAGAAGAAATCAAACGACACAGTCAAGCAATGGAAGTAGCTACCTTAGAAAAAGGCTTAGATATAAAACCATATAAGCGAGGTTTAGGCCTATATCTACAACGGTAGTCGAAAAACTCCCACTGAAGCTACCACGTCACGCCTTAAGCAACGTTGAGCAATCAAAATTTGTTGAGAAATTAAAAATCCCATATTTTAGAGGTGTGAGATAGATTATCTACACGAATCCAAACGAATGAATGTGGTATCGTTAATCTGGATAATCAAAATAACAAGGGAACACACTGGACGGCTTACATCAAGCGTAATGGACATATTACATATTTTGATACCATAGGACATATTAAACCACCATTAGAATTAATTCACTATTTTAAAAGTGATGGGTAACAGAAACACGATTGATTATAACTATACCAAGGTTCAAAACTTCAATACATACAATTGCGGTCATTTAGTGTTACTATTTTTATATGACGGTTCGTTTTGATTCTCAGCAGTCGTTGCTTGATCGTAATGTCCATACACATTTACATTTACAGATGCAAGCAGTATTTTGCAAGCCAACTTTAACCCACCGATTTATCTTGATAATGAGTCGAAATATGTAATGAGGCTAACTAGTTTTGAATCTTTCAATGCTGTACAAAACGTTACTTCCAAGAATAACCAACTGATATTTGAAGGAACTAGAATTGCAATACCGCCAGGATCATACGAAATCGCGGATGTGGATAAACATATAAATGATACAGTAAGGGGTTCGAATAAATTTTTTAATTTACGGGCGAAAAATAACACTATGAACATTAACGTTAAAAAATTTAACAAGAAAGTTTACAAAGGTCATGAATTACATACCTCTGAAAATCCTATTAACATTATTAAGACTAATTCGTTAATTATCGAATGCAATATAATAAGTGGAAGTTCTTGAAAATAGAGAGGCGTCACATATTACTCATCAATTTTTTCCCAGTGTACCAGCGGGATAAAAAATAATTGAATCCCCTCTACATGTCATCTATTTACTTATAAATATACCCACCATTTCAACCATAACACTTAAAATAGTAGACCAAGACGGAGACCTCGTCAATTTCAACGGTGAAGTCATAACGATGGGATTACATTTGAAGAAAAGATGGTGACGCGGTATAACGCGTGTGCGTGTAACCACAACAAGGTGAACTATAAAAGATCGAAGTGTGGAAATGATTTTCATTACAAATCTCTTAATTTCCAAAAAAGAAGTTAGCGTTTTTACGCTCATCGTTCCGGCATCGTGATCTTCGCCGCTTCGGAGTTAGATCTGTCACTGCTTGCATACAGATAAGGCGAAAAAGCGGTCATCAGTAGAGGAGCCACAGCCTTACAGCAAGCAGGAGCCGCCAAAATACAGCAGGAGCTAAGAACGACATATAGAAGCATCCAGGACACCGCAAACTACAGGATCGACGTCGGGTAAAGCAATAGGTATCAGTCTAATAAAAATATTGTTTTAATTTAATTTATTTGTTTTATTTAAACACTTGTTTTCCTCCTTTTTCTATTGACACCATTTCAAGCCTTTTATCCCGTTAAGCTCACCTCGCGAACCGCCCTCTAAAACGATACTTCTTTCTTTAATTCAACTTGCTAAACCCCACAACAACAACCGCACGTTAACACATCCACACACGGCACCCAACTGATCTAACCACTCACACTACACCCAACACACACACACCACACGATGCACCACCAGCCACACACACAACACACTACACACACACGCACACACCACATCACACACACCACACACACAACACCACACAGCAACGACACAACACACAGCACACACCACACACACACACACCACAACACACAACAAACACAACCACACAACCACACGAACACCACACACACACAACACACACACAAAACACACACCACACACACAACACACCCACACAACACACACCACACACACACACACACACACACGCACACCACCACACACACCACACACACACACACACACACACACACACACACCACAACACACACACACCCAACACACACAAACCACAACACACACACAACACAACACACACACACACAACACACACACACACACACACACACACACACACACACACACACACACAACACAACACACACACACACACACACACACACAACACACACCCACACACACACACAACCACACACACACCACACACACACACAACACACACACACCACACAACACACACCAACACACACACACACACACACACACACACACACACACACACACACACACCACACACACACACACCCACACACACACACCACACACACACACACACACACAACACACACACACACACACACACCACACACCACACACACCCACAACACACACACACGCACACACACAACACACCACACACCCACACACCACACACCCACACACACACACACACACAACACACAACACACCACACACGCACCACACACACAACACGCACACACGCACACACGCACACACACAGCACACACGCACACACGACGCACACACGCACACAACACACAACAACAACACACACACACACACACACACACGCACGCACGCACGCACGCACGCACGCACGCACACACACAGACAGAGAGACACACGCACGCACGCACGCACGCACGCACGCACGCACGCACACACACACACACATATGCACACATCCTCGCCTCGGCACCACCATCCTCCCGTACACGCTCCCACTCAAACGCCTCGTCCATTTCCACCTCATCAACACACTCCTACATTTGAACACGCTCCAACGCCTCCACAAATCCACACAAACCCGCACACACACAGAAACCCACACACAGAAACCCGCACACAACCCTGCACACTCACACAAACCTGCAAAATTGCATCCGCAATATTCCAAAATCCATTACAACCCAAAAATCCCCTTTTAATTCCTTAAAATCCCTTAATCTTCCCTGGTTGAACTTAACATTCAACCATAACCATACCTGTCTCTTAGAGACCACCTCTCCCTTGCCGGATGGTGCGCAGCTTAGGCTGCGACACCATTTCGGTGACCCTTCCGTCACTCTCACTCAACTCTCCGGTCCCCGTTTACCCAACTCCACTCGAAGAGCCCCCTCCTTCTCCTGTGTGATTCGTAACGTAATAAGGACATCCTAGCCCAAGAGATCTTGGATGCGATCGATCTTCCACACGTGAAGAAGGTCGTTCGCACCACCTCGAAGGTCACGAACACCCCAATTTCCCTTGTCCGCATCATAACTCCTTCCTAAACCACCCTAAAATACCTCCTCGCACGCGGTGTCGTCATGTTCGGACGATACTACCGTTGCAAACCTTCCCTTATCCCACAACTTCTCCCAAAGTATTGTTCTACCTGCACGCAGGTGGCGCATACCGCGGAATAGTGTCCTTCCCGCGCGATCTACTGTCCAAACTGTGGCAAAAGTCACAGATCCTCCGCCTGCAAATCCTCGACAAACCCAAGGTGTAACAACTGCGGGGATGCTCATCCTACCTATTCCTTTATCACCTCGAAGGTCACGAACTCCCCAATTTCCCTTGTCCGCATCATAACTCCTTCCCAAACCAGGTATTCCTAGAATACCTCCTCGGACGCGGTGTCGTCATGTTCGGACGACACTACCGTTGCAAACCTTCCCTTATCCCACAACTTCTCCCAAAGTATTGTTCTACCTGCACGCAGGTGGGGCATACCGCGGAAGAGTGTCCTTCCCGCGCGATCCACTGTCCAAACTGTGGCGAAAGTCACAGATACAGATATTCCGCCTGCAGATCCTCGGCCGGAAGCGGCGGGAACTTCCCAGTTCCCCATAGAAGATCGCATCCCTTGAACTCATCCTGTCTTCCAAAGAGTCCGACTCGGAAGACACCGCCCACCTCAAACCCACTCCCGATACCTACCCCTTTCCATTAAGGACTTCTTGCAAGTCCTTACACTCCCTTTTCTGCATGTTCCCTGACCGACAGAACATGGTTCTTCGCTCCCTATACTCCCTGTTCCATCGACGTATCAACGTCTGCGTATCAGGTACGCGGATGAATGTAGCCGTAATTTGCCAATCCATTCCTTAACTCCTTCCCAATGGATATCATAGCAGGGGCCGTTAATGCCAGGGGCGTGCGTCGGAAACGTCCCTTAATCAAACACTGTTTACACTCTCACAATATTCACATCCTCTCCATCACCGAAACAAAACTTACACCCAGATGCACCCTTAATTTCAACACCTTTCACACTTATTCAAACAATCACCAACATAGATCCGCCCTCTTAATTAAAAACTGCTCCCCTCCACTCCTTTTCAACTCCCGGCACACCTACATCATCTCGAATGCGTTACTGCAACGGTGCACTTTCCCACTCCTATAGTATTTATTTCCTATTACAGCCCGCGAGGTCACAACACACTATCAGATAACCTTTTAATCTACGATTCTAGCCTCCCTAATGCTGTTATCCTAGGAGACACCGCAACGAGTGGCTACGGTAACAGGCTATCATCCGCTCTGTTGCAGTTGCCGCTACTGCGAATCTCCAACCGTCAACCAACCTATTTCGAACATGTAGGTGCCTCTATAGTAGACCATATCATAGTTTCCGAACCCATAGCCCACTATTTCGATCGTGAGTGCTTTCTAGGCACCACAATCACTCCAAATCATCTACCACTACTGGTCAAAACTTCATTTTGTCTAGCTATACACCTCCTCAATACAGAGTAATTAAAGATTTTTCTAGAGCAGACTGGAATGTGTTCCCAAACACATCTCCAACAACCTTCCTATACCCAATCTTAAAACGACCCAAGATCTCGAGAGACCCATTAGTGACCTAACTTCCATAATTACGAAAGCGGTCGAAATCTCAGTGACATTAAAAAACATAGACATCTCCCGCAAACCGCTCCCACGACACATTGTGAACTAGATCAAAGAGAAAAGACGAATATATCGTCAATTCTTGCGATCCAGGTATCCGGCTCTCAAGACAGAATACAATCGCCTTAACGCCTTAATCAGGCGAGAAACCAATAAACACGCTGAAGACTCCTAGGCCAAAGCCACTTCCCAGCTACATCATAGAAATGGTAAACTCTTCTGACAACAGTTCGATAGACTGGCCAGAAGAAAAGTAAACCCAAAATCCCACCTAACCGACCTTCAGGGAAACATAATCTCCTCCGACCAAGAAAAGGCCGATTTCTTTGGTCATCACCTTCAATCCATTTTTTAATCTCCGGATGATCCCCAGTTCGATAACCGGTTTAAGGCACTTCTCGAGGGCCGCCTTCAAGAATTCTGCAACCTTAACCTTCCTGAAACACAACTCGATAACGAGAGTCCTTTCTATGCCCCTATCACGCCCGACCAGGTCTAAACATACTTCAAAAAAGGAAACATTCAGCCCCAGGTCATAACGGCCTAAATAGGAAAATCCTCCGGCACCTACCTGACCCAGCCCTCCGTATATTTTCCGATATTTATAACAAATGCTTAACCCTCTCTCACTTCTCGACGGACTGGAAATCGTCCTCCACCGTCATGATACCAAAACCCCACGCTGACCTAACCTTGTCCTCCTCCTATAGACCCATTTCCCTCCTGTGTTGCCTCGGAAAATGCTTCGAGCAGATTCTAGCCAGGCGACTCAGGGACCACCTAGAATTCAACGACCCTCTTCCCAATAGCCAATTCGGCTTCCGTCCCAACCGAACGTGTCACGATCCCTTGTTGAACTTACTTACAGAGACCACCAGGGCTTTCAATCACAAGCAATACAATCTGGCCGTGTTTCTGGACATTAAGCAAGCATTCGACAAAGTCTGGCACGCCGGTCTCCTGCACAAGATCCGTACCCTCAATATACCCGACCCTTTCTCCAAACCCCTACTCTCGTACCTGACCAATCGGTCAATTCGAGTCAAAGCAGGAAAAACCTTCTCCGATCCTTTTCGACCTACAGCAGTAGTACCGCAAGGTTCTGCCTTAGCCCCGATCCTATACACTATCCTCGCATCCGACATTCCCGAAGTCGCAACCCGGAGTAGTCGTTGCGCAGTTTGCGGATGACACCGCCTTCTGGGCGGTTAATCGAAACAGCGAAACGGCCTCCCGCCTCATATCGAAAACCCTGCGGAACTTCTCCAACTGGGCTAACCAGTGGAGAATCTCCGTCAATCCCACCAAAACCCAAACTATCCTCTTCCGCCATCCTAATTACACTGAAGATAAGTTCCCAAAGCTAGCCTCCAGAAATGTTTCCCTCGCCCTAAATCAAGAAAGACTCCCACTCCAAGATGAAATCACCTACCTAGGAATCCTCTTTACTAGAACCCTCAATTGGCTCCCAGATGTTAAAAAACACTCAATAGTATTAGGAACCGCGCAAACCTACTGAGCGCCCTCCGGGGTAGAATCAGAGGTTGCCACCCCAAAACACTTCTACACACTTATAAAACATACATCCGCCCTGTTATGGATTTCCGATCACCAATATACACCAATATAAACCCCAATCACCTTTGCTCTATCGCCTCCTGTGAATACCGAATCCTCAGACGCATACACAGGTTACCTCTCAGGTACCCTAGCGACCTCACAACACAAACACGCAAACATACCAACCATCACACACAGAATCCAAACACTACAGAAAAACTTTGCACATCAAAAGAATCTTCGGCGACACAATCCCTACCAAAAAAAAACACACATTTAAGCCAATTAACGCACTATTAAATATTAAATAAATAAACCTCTTTTCTTTTTTTTTACACCAAAAATAAGCACATCTCATGATTGTAAACTATACAATAACAAAACATCGCAACACCAACAAACATGAATTTCCCAGGGCTGAAGAGGAGAAGGACTCCTGAACAGTCCACGAATAAGATTTATAAGCTATAAATAAGTAAATACTAACCATAAGCATGAGCATACTAACAAAAAAAAATGCGAGTCAGTAAGCTATCAACCCTCAAAGCATTGACAGCGCAGAATACAGCATACTTGCAAAGTCTTGGTTTCATAGTAATACAATGAGTATATTAAACATAAACGAAAAAGTTGTTGTTAATAATGCCATAGTAAATTCCGAACTCCACACCCATCAACCATATACTACGAGATTTGGAAACAATGATGAAATCAGAATACCCATTCAGGAGGACATGTGCACTTTACCATCAGAAAGTTATGTCTACATAAAGGGAAGATTGCTGAGGCAGGATGGTGCCATCTCTAACACCGCGCGGTTTGTTAATAATGGTATTGCATTTTTATTCAGTGAAATTAGATACGAAATGAATGGAATAGTGGTAGATTCCGTGACGAAGGTTGGATTAACGTCTACAATGAAAGGATTGGTATCATTGACACCAAACTACCTCGCTCGTCATGAAAACTCAGGTTGGTTTCCCGCCCCAAATAGCATACTAACAAATGCGTTAGGATATTTTAATGTTTGTGTCCCTTTGCGAATGCTACTTGGCTTTGCGGGAGACTACAATAAAGTGATTTTGAACATCAGACAAGAATTGGTTTTAATTCGCAGTAACATTGACACCTATGCGGTAATTTCAACTGTTGCAGATGAAGCACTATAAGTTAACATAGATAAAATATATTGGAAAGTTCCGCACATCATTCCAGCATTAGCGGAGAAATTGGCGTTAACGAAGTACATTGATAAAAATGTGAATACTCCAGTAGCATTTAGAGGTTGGGAAACACACATATATCCAGCAGTTCCCACAGGAGATAAACATACATGGGCAATCAAAACATCGACTAGTATAGAAACACCTGAATACATTATTATCGGATTTCAAACGGGGCGAGAAAATAATGTTTCTCAAGACATGAGCAGATTCGATAAATGTGCACTAAAAAATATTAGGGTATTCCTTAACACGGATTGTTATCCGTATGACAATTTAAACGTAAATTAAGATAATAATTGCTTTGTTACATTGTATGAAATGTTTGCTAAATACCAAAAAGGTCCTATTATCAAAGAAATGGTCAACCATTACTCACACCTAATCAATTTAAGACAGTCGCACAATTGATAGTGGCAGACTGTTCGAATCAAAAAGAGGTATTACACTCTAAAGTAGTAGTACTTCGTGTAGAATTCGAAACAGCAGTCAACATACCCGCGAATACGACAGCACACTGTGTTATACTCCACGATCGCTTGGTTACGTATAACGCGTTAATCAAAGCAGTAAGACAGCTGTAATCCGATGCCCGTCATAGTCGACGTACAAGGTTTTAAAATTTCAAAAGTTTTTATACCGAAAGAACTCGCAATTTTTAATGGAACACAAGTAACCCACTACATGTTGAAATCACCGTATCCATGGCATACGCTAGATGCGGAGAGTCGCCGTCAAGCTACTTGGTTAATTCATAATCAATACTGTATAACATGGGAAGAGGGGCATACACCACCACACCAATTTCGCAGAATTCTCAGTCGCTTGTTTCAACCTACAGATACTATCTACGTCAAGGGTAGAGAGAAAGCAGATTACATCAGAAAATTTGTTACACAACCCGTTATAGAACTTGAGGTACATCAACTCTTCCTGCTTTGCAACCAGTTTGTTATTATTGTAAATCATTATGTCACTGCGCACTGTCTAATGCATACCATCTGTACGATACTTATGTAATGAGGTAAAACTTTTTTTAATAAAAATTATAAATATATATTTTGTTTATTTCTTCTATATATCACACAATATGGGTACATTCTGTATATATATTTCCTCGATAATGAATTACGGCATAATATTAGTATATATTCCATTAAAAGGTTACTGCATGAAGTAGCCGACCTGGAATGCTGTATCGATATTATACATATTAACATGTATGGTTATGTATAAGCTTCATTATGGAGATAATATACAAATCTAAAACTAACAAGTATCAGTAACCAAACTATTAGTTACTATCTGGATTATACAAATTCATTTGCCTAGCAACCTCTAGTAGACCACTCAAAGGATCGACATTCTTCAATTCCAGAATTCGCCAATGCCCCCACGCCAATGTTATACACGTGTCACGCAATCTATACCGTTTGTCATCCTGGGACCGAAAGGCGATTTTGTTTAACATCTCAGTGTATATATCATGCAAGGTTGATCTAAACACCAACATTACTATTTTATCAGACGCCTCCGCAACAGATTTGTAGTCTACCTCCGTCAGCACTTTTTGAATAACGATTTTCTTAACATCTTTCGCTTTCTTAACCACTTGACCATCAGCAAGCTTTAGACAATAAGATTTTGATCCTGCTCCATAAAAACATTGAATACCTTTCCCTGCATACTCACCTTTCATTCTTCCGACGACAGATGTATTCGTTGTAATACCATGCAGACCGTTTTGATAGTTGGATGTGTCATATCCATTAACATTATTCCGCATATGGGTATACACATCAACAGTTGTTATCTCAACAATTAAAGAATCTGTGTCTGTATAGAGCAACGTTACATTATTACCGTAATGACAGCGCAAGATATCGTAAAAAATCGATACATTATAATTTTGGAAAGATCTAACATACTAAATCCAACATAAGTATGCATTTAAAGAAATCCTTTTCGGATTTGTTCTTGTCTTGATTTCGAAGAGTTGTATTAAGGTCTATGTATGGTACTAGCCAAGGACTTTGACGAAACCGTAAAACTCTATGAATATGAGAAACAATTAACCCATGCTGTATACATTGTTTCAAATATCGGTAATGTATAACATAGTTGGTCTTGTCACATAAGTCAGGAATTAATTTTTCCTCCTTGGAATGAGGTGCGCAGATCATTTCGGGACAAAAAGGATAATCATTGTGTTCATCGTGCAGGTAGTGTGGATAGAGTATATCTACCTCTAGCAAATACCCAATATCAGCATCATTATTAATCTTCAATACAACAAAGTTTTTAATTTCCTCTTCAGTTAACCACATAAACCCATTATGAGGTAGATATTGCCGCATACTCCATCCGTATAAATTTGTGGCATCTAAATACCGTAAAAAGACTTTTGGACGATTAGGATCATAATTTGGGACAAACTCGTTGTTAACAATACTTCTTCACTTAACACAAGTACTCACTCCACCACGAATACCTTTCTTAAAAAAGTCAATAATTCTAACTCTACTTAAGTACATTTCAACATGACATCCCACACAAATCCAGGTATTGTAACATACTGCGATGCTTCTAATCCATACATGTCTATACATAGCTGCCTAAAGTTTTCGAACACGTCAGCCAACAGCAACACGTCTGATTTTAAATATATGTCAGCATAATCCCGAGTGTATTACACTTAAAGTGATCCCACACCAGTAGGACGCGACAGTATTCTTCATCGGATATATTTTCATCACGCATTTTATCGTAGAATTTTTCATAGGAAGATACAGTGACATCGTCTAATTTATTAAAATTGTCCACGTACGCGTAGGGGAAATTACCTTTCTTTCTAACTAAGTTAAAGTCATTATCATCAACAAAATATTTCCTTACCTCTCTACATTGATCATCTGATAAATTATGAGATAGAGTATCTAAGGATGCCGCCATGAACCTACAACTATCAACTAATCGCAAATGTATGTACTTCTTTTCCCTATGGCCGCGACCATTAATGAATTCGTCTACATAAATATGCTTACCGAACGTTATATATTTCTCACTATTAACAGGGAGTACGGTAATTTCTTCAGTTCCACTCGCTAACTGTTTGATGAACAGGTGGACATCATAACCACTGAGATTATGGAAAAAACTGGGATAAATATAGGTAATTGATAGTTTAAATTGCAATTTGAATGTGCCGCACCTCGATATATATCAGCGACTTGGCAGTAATCTCGCACTTTGGAATTAGTAAGATCGTCCCTAAAAAGCTTGTCGCATATATAACAATTACGACTTTGCTCATGTATCACCAGTTGTTTATCAGTTAATGGTAACATTGGAACAACAACTTTCAAATGCTCATTATATATCCGTTTCACGTCACTCTCGAGTCGTGTAATAAATACTTACGCGGCATTAACCCCCCTCCCCCTCCCATAAAGTTATAATTTGGACCAAGCATCGTTTACACCGCACTTAATACAATAACTGAATGAGTATGGTTCATGTTTACACGTTTTTATCGTAAACGGTTGTTCGGGATCGGGTTCAGCCGTATTTACCGGTACTAATAGCGCTTCCAAATCTGCATATATTACAAACGGTAGAAACATCTGTTTTTGATAGTTTCGAAATAGAACTCCCCGGTTCTGTCTTTTCTTTGCATTACGCCAGGTAATTTAGTGTATACGAAATTACAGTCATGAGACACGTGTCGAGTTAATTGCTCCTGCGTTCTAAAGTAATGAATACATGAATCACAAAAATATTTTTCCCCATTACGTTGGCTTATTTGGTTGCTAAGTAAACGAGAAAAATTTTTTAACCATACATAATGCTGATTCGTTTGGTTACTGACTAATAGCAACAAATTAACATGAATAGGTTTAGATCTTGTATAGTAGAGAGGGCCTAATACCTCAGGAATACGATGACCATCACGATACGTATCCTCCAGTCCATAAACATTGATGGAGATATTATTGTTGGACTCAAACGTTGAGATGTTAGTCAGCTTAACAGGAAATTCTACACCTTTCCAGTTGAATAAAGTCCTGAAATCAGGGTAAGAAGTCGTCCGTTGTGGTAACCCTGTCGGTGTCACTATGCTGATACAATAGCCCACGCAAAGCAGCAATTATCAATATTCTTCACACTCACTATGGTGTTTATGCGAAATTTCAGGCAGGACATTCATATAAGATGCACCCGTAGTGGGAAAAAATTTCAACATGTTTACCTCTAAATATACGAAATTCACCAGCAACCACCCTACGAAACAACATATATTAATAATGTACTACCCTACTACTCATAACTCACACTTACTGGAATCTTTATGCTGAAATTCTTATTGCTTAGTATCCAAGTTTTCCACTACTCTTTGAAAATACTCTTCCAACTCCATCCCGACACTCAATGTATCATATTTCGTTTGAAAGGACTTTAATTCGGTACTTTCTGTACTGTTCAGAAAGTACAACCCAAACAACTCAACGTTACATTTCAACGAGAAGTGTTTCTGCAACTGAATTTGTATTAGTTTCAAAACATTCACTTTAACGTCACCCATAAACGTCTGCACATCCGTATGGGTATTGCATGGTGATAGTCTATACGAAACATTTGATTTGTGCCTATTGCTTCTAAGGTGTCCTTGATAAGCATATCGAGGAACATCAATCGAACAATCAGTGCAGTGTAAAATTTCAACACTTGCTATTTTTATTTTGTACTGGTTCGCTGCTTTAGTCTGACTTACGTTTCCGTGAGTTGTTCAAACCCGATGATCCTGGTGCTGCAAAGGAATCATCAGCGTGCCTGTGTTGCACATTACTCTTTAAGTTGTTTAACACCGATGGTCCAGGTTGTGCACGACGTTCAGCAATATGGCTATGTTCCGTTTTGATCGCATCGGAAGTACTTGGTTGCACCACATTCCTAAGTGAGGTACAATTTTGCGGTACAGCCTGCGATATCTCTGAAGGCGGGTTAGTTGCAATACTTATCCAACACGCAGTTTTTTGATGTCGCAGTAGAGAGTGTGCTCTTGAAAATTTCTTCAGACATTCACATTGAAACGTTTTATTGCGATCTGTAACAGAGAGAATGTATAAACAATGTATAAGTGAACGGGTTAAGAAAACAAGTTATATCTAGCGATGCGAACGAGAACTCAACGTAATATATCGCCAGGAATAGGATAATATGTATGATGGATATATCAGGTTGAGGGGTAGAGTAGTGTACGGGTAAGGAAACAATAACAATGAACAGTCTGGATAGAGTGTTGCTGAGCACACATATTCTACCCAGCATTGTTTCGCACCGTGCCATGTGCTTTGGGATGGAAGAAAGGTATTACCCCCACCTGTTTTCCAAAAACTCCGGAGCGCATGTAGGGCTTAATACACTCTGGGGAGAAGATACTGCATTTTCCACTATATCCCTCACCGTTGATTGCGCAGGTAAGTATTGTACGGTTGTTGCAGGACTCCTAGATACTGATAAGTCATTTAGCAACCATTCATTATCTATAAAATCAGCAGCACATACAGGACTGCGGATACTCTCAGATAAATCATCGATTCGCTCCACTTGTATCGAAGAGTTCATAGGACTCAACTCTTCAGCAAACTCTGCAATACAAGTAGGGCTCAGGATACTATCAGAAATAGACCCCCTGACCTCTCCTCCTACCGTAACTACTGTACGAGCACTCCTCCATAAATTCTACGGTAGAAGCAGGGCTCAGCAAATCTTCAAATGGATTCCCTACTATTCTGCCCTCTGCATATGTTGCAGATGTGGACGATTGCTCATCTATAACGCATGCAGTAATCGGAGGGTCCTTTTTCCCCAGCACCGGCTGCGCTACAGAGCTTGACCATGAACGCTCTTCACAAGTAGAAACCATTTGTCCGCAAACTCTGCAATTCAGTCAGGACTTAAGACATGATGCAATACTACCTGCTCTTCACTCACAGGTGACTGCATCCTCTCATACGGCTCACGTACAGGTTGTAGGGTGAGCAGTATTTCGTCCACGTCTGCCTGCTCGTGTGTGCGTGATAATACCACATCCAAATTGTCCGCTGGAGGTGATGTATCCAAAAACCGCAACGCTATTTCACTGCCCGCTCTCCACCAGGTCACCAGCAGTACCTCCTTCCTGGAACAATCCTGTGCGTGATTCGTATGAGGTCGGTCTCCCAACAACCTCCTCAGGATGGGAGTGTCATCCCGCGGCAGTAGCACCCACCGCTACGGGACGATCATAAGCCACGCGTGCTCGTGACCTACCTAAAAGCAAAAAATATATAAATTACTTATCTGTGGCAGTAATACATGAAATCGCTTTCTTACCTCTGTTTACGGTTGACGTAGTATTCTCCACCAGGTCACCGGCAGCACCTCCTTCCTGGAGCAGCTCCATCACATCCTGTGCGTGATTCGTATGCGGTCGGTCTCCCAGCAACCTCCTCAGGATGGGAGTGTCATCCCGCGGTAGTATCACAACCTGGTTCGTGATGTTAACTCATCCACCCACCGCTACGGGACGATCATAAGCCACGCATGCTCGTGACCTACCTAAAAGCAAAAAAAATGTAAATTACTCATCATTACTCAGTAATACATAAAAGGGCTTTCTTACCTCTGTTTACGGTTGACGTAGTATTCTCCACTACGGCGACGGCTACACTTGGGTTTACAGCATCTAAAAGCGATTACTATTATTAATATAAAAAAGATGGAAGCCAACAAAATAACGTTTGTAAATTTTACAAGTCCCTTAAAGATTTTATTGAAAATGATTCTAAGTTCATAAAGTAAGTTCTGAAACTTTTACACGTCCCTACAGATTTTATTGAAAATTATTCACAGAGTAACTTTTGAAAATGTCCTCTAAAAATGCATGAAAAACGTTGTTTTAGTGGGGAAATATTTAGCGAAACGAAAACAGTAAAAATTATTCGTACAACTGATTCTATACTTGACACTACAATGACTTCAAGAGCAAGTTCCCCATCATCTCCCCAGGTAAAAACCACCAAATTTTATGTTTGTAATTCTTTTTTTCATGCTTGGTACATTTCTAACGTTTTATTTCTTTTTTACAGGTTTTTGTTACCCCCCGTTCTCCATCGCCTGTGGAACTCCTGTATCCCTTCAACTTTATCCCGCTAGCCTCCTCAACTCCTCTCCCCGATGTCCCGCCAACTCCTACTCCTCAAGTTTCCTATCCAATTGTCGTTGACCTCCCTTCAGCGCCCACACCTCAGGATACTTGACAGTAATACTTGACATGACCAATGCCGAAAGCATTACTATCAGTAACGAGGACACACCACTACCTATTGACATAGACGAACATAAAATAACTTAGTCAACATATCATCCAGTGTTGAGGGAGTATGTTCTTCCTGTGCTGGAAACGATTACCTCAACACTGGTGACTACGACTCCGACGTAGACAAGGACCCTGTCTACAGCTGATTCCGACGACTACGACAATGACGCATTACGACAACAGCGACTACTTCGCAAAACACCTACTGACTTTTGTAACGAAATCATCGTTGAATAGATTAGCGATGAGGAGAACTTTATGAACACTCTCACTAACAACATGCAACAAATGGAACGTAGCGCTCACGAACTGTCAGATGTAGTACAACAACTAAGTTCACAGTAACAGTTACATAACAGCATACAGGACGAGAACAGTGACAATGGCAGTGCCTCAGACGTCGCTCCGCAGGTCCAGGTTCACGGAAATAACGAAAACGTTGACGACGTGCAAGACAACGACGACGAAGTACTTGACGATGACAGGTTTTGGGCTACACATATCCCTATGACCATTGTTCGCACTATGCTTCCACCCCTCCACAATGTTATGTGTGCGATGGCGTCGGGAGACAGTGCCACTCAACGCAATTCTGCGGGTGGTACTGGCTATTCTACGGACATCGCATCATCACATGGGACCGTCTCATGTTCACGGTATTTATTGTCTTGATACTACTTTATTTATAATTCTTTCTTGCATTACAACTGACAACCATAGTGCCATTCGTCCGGAATTATTATGTCGTGATAACGAAGAGCTATCTAGAAGAGCAGCTCGACCGGGTCCACACTAGCCTTGTAACATTATACCTTGACTGGCATAGTGTTATAAACCTCGCTATACTAAGTGGGTATGATCACACCATTGTACATCTGGAGATGATACTGGAAACCGTCGAAGAGATTTCTGGACTTTACGAACTCATCCGAATTCGTAATGCAGCTCTTCGACAAGTGCCCTTTGCAAGTGATCGAGACAGGCATAGTAAGTATAACTGACAGAGCTCTCCTACTTATGATTTATTTCCAGAAAAACGTCGACTCCAATCGTGCGACCCCAGACCATACAGACCGACACTAACTGACTGAGCGCGGCGACTACTATACAGACAGACAAACAGACAGGTAGACATACAGACAGACAGGTAGACATACAGACAGAGCGACGGACAGTCAGACAGACAAACAGACAGATACACACCACACGGTGTATATGATCAACTGTATCAATGATACTGTGATGGTATACCATCATGTACTGATGAAGAACATCTGCTAGTCCTCTAAAGGAGCATCTTCAGACAATACGGTTGAATACTTCATGTGTGGAGTTCGAATATATCAATAGCGGTCATCTGACACTCCGCAACAGGAGCATCTCCGATGGACACCACACTGCACGTACGCTCAATTACTTGCACCACGTCCTCGCAGGTGTAATGATACAGAAGTGGAAAGGATCTTTTGCACTTGTACTAAATCAAAATGTTTTATTCCTATAGAAAATCATATATCTGAATAAGACACTGATTACATTTATACATACAACAAATAAATATATTAGCATATCATTATCTTTTTAATTTGGTTCTAAGTGTGGTATCAGATAAGTGTACAAAATTACATGAGCAAGTCTTGAAAAAGTGAGATGTCTATCTGAGTAGGTAGGATGCGCAACTAACCTTGATAATGTGTTGAGTGCTAGTGACCTACGTATTTTTACACCTTACAGCTGTGGTAGTCTCAGAAATGTACGACCTTGGGAAAGTTGTGTGCAAACATGACCTACTTCTCTCATAACCTTGAACTGGTGGGACCTTGAAATTGTGGCAACCTGTGGTGTGTTCCAAAAGTCTCCAATCTTACCTACTAATGAGGACTATTTCTGCAGCTATCGGTATTGCGGTTACCTAAAGATTTAAAAACGGCTCCACGCTTCTTTTGTATTGCAGAGTAATTGCTATAGTTCATAATCCCTTGAGCAACTCCTCTTCTAAAATCCAGCAGCGTAATTTTATCATCCAAGTATTTCAAAAAATAAACGATGTCACTACTTTTTGAGCGTCTGTCTATACAGTAAGCCTGTCAAAGTCTACCCGTAAGATCTTCGCCCCCCCGCCCTCCCATATGGACATAGTAATCATTAACTATCTGAGGACAATCTACCCTTGTTGGTGCCGTCTTTTTGAAGGCGTTTAATTTTACTCATTTCCGCACCGTGGAAGTTAGAGAGAAAGTGCACTGTTTAGATTGTGACGCCAGTTAAAAAATAACAAATTGATACTTGATACCCTATAGTCAACATCGCCTCGCTTCATGCTATGTCTGCAGTCATATTGGATGATAGTCCTTATCTATCCCACTGAATCGTTCCACAAACCAGGCTTTTTTCCGTTTTCAGTTTTTTGCAGAAGAGACACCGACGTCTAATAATTAGTTCTGGTTCCAATAATTTTCACTAAAAGTCAAAACTACTCGGTCGTCCAAATCCCTGGAACTTCGAACCCGTTTCTATATCCCTTTTGGTCAACTACACACCAAAGCTTGTAACGTCTCTTTGGTGTTTTGGGGTTATACTGCTACAGAGACACTGAAACAATTCAAATTGTTCATTGAGCGCTTTCACAAAAGGTCTTATTTTATAAATTTCGCCTTTATTGTCGACAGCATTGTCATCCATATGAAAATATTGTAGAAACTGCTCAAAACGTGTCCTCGGTACCGTTCAAAACAAGACCAATAATTTTTGTAGCTTGGCAGCTGGTGCTATCCTATAAAAATGTCAATTCCAAGGAAAGCTAGCAGTTTTTTATTCATATTTTTGCTTCATTGAGTTGCGTAGAGTTTTGACTGATACAAAATGTCTGTTATGGTGTTGTGTCCAAAACTTTGAGATAAAAATCAGTATATATCTTGCAGTCAACGTAAAGGTATTCTTTAGGGTTTTCGGCGCCGTCGTAGTCAGGAATATTTTTGGCCGTTTCCTTTTTTTCCCACTTACTGGCTTTTTGATTTACTCCCTTATTTGTAATTTTTTGCTTACATAACTTTAGTTTATTTTGTTTTTAGAATTTTTTGCATTTTTTGAGAGCTTTCGTTTTTGAGCTGCAGACGTTTGAGATACTCGTCCTTTTCGTGATTTTCATCACATTTATTTTGCGTTCAGGCAGAAAATATAATTCGGTGCCTTCTGTTGATGTTTCTACTGTTTCCTGTACTTCCTACTCTACTGCTTCGTCTACGACTTTTGTTCTCTGTTCTTCATCTGTAATCATTATCTAGTGGCAAATTTACTAGTTCAAATGCAGCTGCTAATTCCAACGCAGCTGCTTCAACTGCGCCTAGAACTTCTTCGTCAATTAAAATTTAGCTATATCTATATCAGACATCTGTAATCCAACAAACGGACACCTAAAATAAATATTTAGATTCACTCAGAAGCAATGAATATACAGTGGGTTCCAGAAGTTATATCTAGATTAATTTAGGGTTCAAGGGTCTAGTTTTTGGGGAAACGCTTGGATTTTTATTTTTGGCTGCGGTTTTTGTAGTGCTAAAATTTTGTATATAGGGTGACCCAAAAATTAGTTACGACCACCAACTTGATTTTGTCAAATGGAAACAACTGTCCGCACTAATAAAACAGCAATATTAGCTACGGGGGTTATTGAAAGTTCCACATCCGCATGGTCTTCGCCTGTGGTGGTATTCTAAAAACTAAGCTTAGCAAACCCGACGTATATTCGGTGCCTTACACTTCGAGATGCCCGTTTTGTTACAACTTTAGCATATTATCAAATTCCTGTAGCAGAAAGTTTACAGTCGTACACTGCTTTTGCGGTGTCTAACCGCGTTCTTCCGCTCTTCCGATGATCACCCATCGGTATTTATAACGCACCCCCCACGTTGCAACGCATTATTGATAGGATTCTTGGGCCGATTTAGACGTATTTTCCTACCTTGATGATATCTGTGCCTTGTCCTTCAACAAACATCTAGAAATTCTGCAGAAGTTCTTAGTAACACTCAACCGAAAAAACTTTTGTTTCTGAAAGAAGGAATTTCGCTACTACGGTTATGTGGTAAACTCGCAGGGCTTGTTGGTTGGCCCAGATAAGGTTGAGGGTATCCCAAAAATTCCTGTTCCGTAAAGCTTTTCTAAATTGCGTCATATTATAGACAATACTCCTGCATAGAAGGTTTATTCCCAATTTCTAACTCCTTTAAGCGCGTTAACTCGCAAGGGTCAAAAATTGATCTGGTATGAGATATTTACTACTATTAAACAATGCCTATCTCATCTATATTGTTTTGTCCACACTTCTGTCTCCCGTTCTCTTTCCAAACAGACGCATCTAAATTTGGGGTTGCTGTCTTTACCAAAACATAGGATAACGAGAAGACAGTTGTTATGTACCTACATCAGTTGTTCCTTAAATAAGGTTGAACGTAACTACTCAACCTCTAAAAGAGTGTTATATTATTTCTTTAATTCAATACTTTATAATAAACTAGTATTTTTTACAACACGTCTACTTCTAATGTCTTAGTTATTAATTCTCCTAGCAACATCTACATCTCCCTTTTTTAGTTTAATACATAATCCTTAAATTTTTTTGGTAAATTTATACACCTTTTTGGTCGGCTACTGTTAGCTACAACACCTTGAAAATCACTGTTACTTACATTCTTTAAACTAGTATTTCTTGAATCAGATTCAAAATTTGCACTATTCCTAACTGTAAAATTATTTAACGATTCTCTCAGATGGTGTCTGTTACGCCTTACTACACTACCATTTTCTCTTTTTATTAAAAAGGAACGCAGTTCTTTACACTTTTGAAGTATCTGTGCTGGTTCCCAGACACCCTCTCTTTGTTCGACTACACTTTGTCCAGGTTGTAGCTCTTTCCCCTCTCTTGACTTTAAGTCATAATAATTTTTTGCTAATGATTTTTTTAGCAAGTGTTTTTCTTTTATTTTATTATTATCAACATTTGTTGTTATTGAACTGTGACTATTAGATGTTAATTTTGTTTTTAACTTTCTATTCATCAATAGTTCTGCTGGAGAAAATTTGATGCCGCTAATTGGCGTAGTTCTATAATTTAATAAAGCAGTTTCTAGCTCAGCACCTTTTCTTAAAAACCCTTTTGCTATTTTTACCCCACTTTCCACTAACCCATTACTTTTGGGATAATGTGGACTGCTGGTAACAATTTCAAAATTAAATTCATTCGCGAATTTTTTAAATTCAAAGGACGAATATGGCATATTATCTGCTATTAACTTTTTAGGTATACCGTGAGTTGCAAAACATCAATTAAATTTTTTTATGAGTTCCACAGTAGTTTTAGCTTTAATTGGTATTATCTCTAACCACTTTGAAAAATAATCAAAAATGATTAAATAATTTTTTCCGGCATATTCGCAAATATCTGAAGCAACATTTTCAAAAGGTGCATTCGGTATCTCATGACTTAATAATGGTTCTCTTATTTTACTGGGACAAAACTTTTCGCAAGCTTCACATTTTAATACATAATTTACGATATCATTGTTCATTTTAGGCCAATATAGGGCTTCCTCCGCTTTTAATTTTGTTTTGTTAATTCCAAAATGACCTTCATGCACAATTTTTAGCATTTCATTTCGAAGCACACTTGGCACAACTAGCCTATTTTTATACATTACAATATTTTCAACAACATGTAGATCACTCTGGATGCCATAGTAAAATTTCAATACTTCTGATAACATATTAGATTGTTTTGGTCAACCCTCTACGCAAAATTTTTTAACCCTCTTAAGTACTTCATCTTTGTCAGTCTCTTTTTGAAAAATTAATTTTTTATTTTCAGATATATTTACAATCGCGTGTATATTATGCACTACTTCAAGCATTGAAGGATGATCTTCAATGTTCTCATTCTGAAAATTTCTTGATAATAAATCTGCTACATACAGCTCCCTCCCAGGTCTATAAATTACATTTAGGTCATATCTGATCAGTTTTAACCTGATTCTTTGCAACCTAGGAGACGCAATATCTGATCATTTCTTTTTCATTATTGATACTATTGGTTTGTGGTCCGTAATCACTTCTACTTTTCTGCCATATATATAGTTGTGAAACTTTTTAATTGAAAACGTAATTGCCAAAAATTCCTTTTCAACCTGAGCGTAATTAATTTCGGTATTAGTTAGGCTACGAGAGGCAAAACTAACAGGTTTGTTTTCCTGCAGCAAACAGCATCCTAACCCAAATTTAAAAGCATTACACTGAATTACAATTTTCTTTTCATCTATAAAGTTTGTTAGTACTGGAGCATTCATTACTAATTTTTTTAATTCATTTAAACATCTATCATGAACTTCTGTCCATGAAAAACTTACATTTGACATAAAACGTCGGAAATAATTAAACATCCCTAACAAATTGTTGTACTCCTTTTTTGCTCTCCGGTCTTTTTAATTTCTTATTAGTTGTAATTCTATCATCATCAATTTGTACACCACCTTCATTAAAATTTATACCTAAATATTTAACCTGATTCTGTCTAAACTGAACCTTATTACAATTAAACTTTATATTCAATTTGTTTGCCCTATCAATTACTTCATTTAAAATGATGTCATGCTCCTCTATCGACGACGCTGCTATTAACAAATCATCAAAATATATAATGACTCTCGATATATCACCAAAATTGTTATTGTTAAATTTTTGAAAAATTTCTGGTGCACAGCTAAGGCCAAAGGGTAGTCGTTTAAATTTATAATAGCCAAAAGGAGTACTGAATGTACACAATTCACTGGAATCAGCATCTATCTCTATATGATAAAATCCATCATTTAAATTTAGTACTGTAAACCACTTTTTCCCTGACAATTTAGAGCAAATTTCCTGTACAGTGGGTATTAAACAATACTCACGTTTAACATACTTATTTCAGTCTATTGGATCTAGACACAATCTGAGATTTCCGTCCTGTTTCTCAACTATTACCAAGTTGCTCGACCACACAAGACTTCCGTTAACTTTTTCAATAATTTTATTTTGTTCCAAATTTTTTAAGCCACTCAATAATTTCTTTTACAGAGTTTGGCACTCTCCTTAGTGGTCTCACTACTGGTATTGCACCTGCACACAATTCAATTCTATATTTAATAGCAAACGAACCTATACCTGTAAATAAATTTTTGTTAAAATTAATAAACTCCAGTTTTGTCCTTAAAACTTTCAACTGAATTAACAGTATTAACATTTTTCAGTAAACCTAGCTCTATATAAGATTTTAAACCTAACAAAGCATTAGCTTTATCATCATCAACCACAACAAATTTCAACATTTTTGATATTTTGTAGTGCTGAGACTTACTGATCCTATCGGCTTGATGCGAAAGCCACCATAAGCCTCCAAAACTATATTTGCTTTTTCTAAATTATCAACGTTCAGACATTTTATAATTTCCATAGGCAAAATATTTACCTCCGCCCCTGTATCGATTTTTACTTTCACTTTATTATTGCCTATATACCCATAATTTCCGTCCAGGCCTCTGCTTCTATACTATTTATAATTTTCATCATTTCTACAACCATATTATCTGAAGTTCCAACTTCTTTAACTTTTATAAATTAACTTTACATACCACCTTAAAATGATTTAATAGACTGCACCTGCTACACTGCTTATCGAAAGCTGGGCATTCATTAACGCCATGCTTTGTTCTGCACCTCGTACACAAAAATTTTTTTTCACTTTTTCGTATACCTACTACTGTTTTTATCATCCTTCTTCGTTATAGCTGTTTTAAAATTTTTGTTTACATTTACCACTACTTTATAGTCTTATAAATTTTTTAGTTGTTCCTTCATAATTTCACTTGTTTTACACGTTTCTACACATTTTTCAAGATTTAAATCTTTCATCGTTAATAATTTTTCCTGTAAAATTTTGCTGTTGATTCCCAACACAATTCTGTCTCTTATCATATTCTCTTCTTCGTCTTTGAATCCACACGATTTCACTAAATTTTTAATTTCTTGTAAAAAATTATCAAATGGCTCGCCCTCTTTTTGACTACGAGAATAAAACACGTATCTTTCATATATAACATTCTTTGATCACCATTGTATATACGTTTTCATTCTTTTTTTCCATTTTAAAATTATTGTATACTTCAATGGCATCTTCACCCATACAATTCAGTAGTAATGCTACCTTCACCTTGTCTTCCAATTCATCTTTCCCACTTGCCATTAAAAAGATTTTGAATTGTTGCTTAACTTTCGAAAATTTTCTGCAACATTTCCTTCTAATTTTAATTTATTAGGTAGCCTAGTTCCATATTCACAAAATTTCTTGGTGTGCTATGCTTTGTTTAACGTCAATATTTTTATAGACTTTAAAAATTGTTTATATTTCAAACTAAATTTGAATATTTTAATTAATAATTAATAACGACTGCGCCATGTTATATTATTTCTTTAATTCAATACTTTATAATTAACTTTATTAATAAACTAGTATTTTTTACAACAGGTCTACTTCTAATGTCAGTTATTAATTCTCCTAGCAACATCTACAACAAAGAGTGTTTGGACATAGCTTTTCCATTGAAAAATTTTAACCCTACGTGGATGGAAGCAGATTCTTCGTTATAGTAGGCCAATATAGCCTTAAATGGCTTAACGAATCTTAAAATCTTTCCGATGGTCTTGCAGGTTGGTCGTTGCGTTTGTAACAATATGGTTATATGATTACACATCGCAAGCCAGAAAAGAGTATCTTGAATAACATGATACTCTTTTCTAGCTTCGTACCTGCTATCAAAGGTTTAACTTCTATTCTTAAGGTGCCTGGTACAAATGTTTGACCACTCGGTAGTCAACTATCATCGTCGATACAATCAATCTTTGTTACCAATGATTATATAAATAGTTTTGTTCAGGTAATAATGTGCAACCAAACATAGAAATTTGCTATACATCCACCGTAGACAAGTACCTAATCTAAGCATCCACACACATCCAGACATTATGGCCAAACTTGTACAATGAGCCAAGTTGATTTACCCATAGTGAAAAAGGTCATTTGCACAACCTTACATATGTAGTTTGGAAGGTAAAAGCCAAATTGTGCTATGCAAAGTATACTAAGGTACAATTAATACATAATAAAAGATATGCTGAAAGTCAAAAATGTATTGAGTGTAAAACAAAGCATTGTATTAAACACAATAACTATAATTTATAAAATAAAGAGAATGTAGGGCAGCATATATTAGGAAAATTAAAATTTGTATATGACTTTCACGAGCTAAAATGATTTCTGTTTCAAAGTTGCAAAACAGCTTATTCCATAAAGGTTTAGTGAAATTTAATCAGATGCCTAATAATACAGTCTGCACAATTTTTTTAGGTATAATTTATTAAAAAAACGTTGAAAATTGTTTAGATTTGTTTTATTTAGAATGTGAAATGATTCAATTAAGGAACTACAATATAGCACTTTGTGTGCAATGCAATTATTGTTACATTCGTCACAAAACTCGGCAACATGGTAGGCACATAATTAACGTAACTTTTAAAAAATTTGTTTCCACCAAGTGTACAAACAATTCCAAACTTTTACGGTTAATAAAAGACTTTCTGATCAGCCTCGAGCTGCTCGACATAGACAGCTACTGCCAATCATTTATTCACACATTCAATCATATATGCCAACATAATCATAAAGAGCTCACTTCATCCACTTTGAAAATAGATTATGTACCTCATTTACACAAAAAATATTGCACGCAAAATTTTTTAGGAAAAATAAAACATAAATTGTGAACATGATTTTACTTTTTAGTAGTTGCCAAAACAAAGACATACAAATAAAAAGTTCAGTTGAAAGTCGTAAACTACAAACTGTAAAAGCATTGTCTGCAATAATAATACTGAATAAAAAAAACTATGGAATTCAAGAAAACAACTTAATCAACTTCTTCAATAGTTGGTCCAGCACCACCAGCACCAGGAGCTCCACCACCTGGAGCTGCTCCTCCAGCTCCTGGGAAACCACCAGGCATACCACCAGGCATTCCTCCTGGACCACCAGCACCTTGATAAAGTTTTGTTATAATAGGATTGCAAATACCCTCTAATTCCTTCTGTTTATGTTCATATTCTTCCTTCTCAGCTAATTGATTAGCATCTAACCAAGCAATGACTTCGTTACATTTCTCCATAACGGTACTTTTATCGGTTTCGCTGATTTTATCTTTAAGTTTTTCATCTTCTATGGTACTCTTAATGTTGAAACAGTAAGATTCAAGGGCATTCTTTGCTGAAATAGTGTTCCTTTGTTTTTCATCTTCAGATCTATATTTTTCAGCATCATTAACCATCCGTTCAATTTCTTCTTTACTGAGACGACCTTTATCATTAGTAATGGTAATCTTGTTTTCTTTGTTTGTAGATTTTTCAACAGCAGTTACATTTAGAATACCATTGGCATCGATATCAAAAGTAACTTCAATTTGAGGAACACCGGGGAGCAGGTGGAATCCCAGTAAGTTCAAACTTACCAAGGAGATTATTATCCTTGGTCATCGCTCGTTCTCCTTCATAAACTTGAATCAACACTCCAGGTTGATTATCAGAATAAGTGGTAAATGTTTGGGTTTGTTTGGTGGGAATGGTTGTGTTACGTTTAATTAAGGCAGTCATCACACCTCCGGCTGTTTCGATACCAAGAGAAAGAGGTGTGACATCCAAGAGAAGGAGATCTTGAACTTCTTCAGATTTATCTCCGTGAAGAATAGCAGCTTGGACAGCAGCACCATAAGCAACGGCCTCATCGGGATTGATCGATTTATTAAGTTCCTTACCATTAAAGAAGTCTTGTAAAAGTTTTTGAACTTTAGGAATGCGAGTAGAACCACCAACAAGTACAATGTCATGAATTTGAGCCTTATCCATTTTTGCATCACGTAAAGATTTTTCAACAGGATCCATTGTAGACCGGAACAGATCGGCATTTAATTCTTCAAAACGAGCTCTTGTAATTGATGTATAGAAATCAATTCCTTCAAATAATGAATCAATTTCGATACTGGCCTGTGTAGATGATGAAAGAGTTCTCTTTGCTCGTTCACAAGATGTTCTTAAACGACGAACAGCACGTTTGTTAGAAGTTAGATCTTTCTTATACTTTCTTTTAAATTCTTGTACAAAATGATTTACCATACGATTATCAAAATCTTCGCCTCCCAAGTGAGTATCTCCAGCCGTTGATTTTACTTCAAAAATACCATCTTCAATTGTAAGTATTGACACATCAAAGGTGCCTCCTCCTAAATCAAATATAAGAACGTTTCTTTCTCCTGCCCCCTTTTTATCTAAACCATATGCAATTGCAGCAGCCGTAGGTTCATTGATGATACGTAAAACATGTAATCCAGAAATAGTTCCAGCATCTTTGGTTGCTTGACGTTGAGAATCATTAAAGTAGGCAGGAACCGTAATTACGGCATTAGTTATATTTTTTCCTAAGTAAGCTTCAGCTGTTTCCTTCATTTTGGTTAAAACCATTGAACTAACTTCTTCTGGATAAAAAGATTTTGTTTCTCCTTTATATACTACTTGAATTTTTGGTTTTCCTCCATCGCTTATGACTTCAAATGGCCAATGTTTCATATCTGCTTGAACTGTGGTGTCTTCAAAACGACGCCCAATAAGACGTTTGGCATCTGTAAATACAATTTATTACTCACACGTTCAAAAACTTCTATTAATTTAACATTATAAGGTTTATTTCAGAAATTATAATAATCACTATTGATCAGAAACTCCAGTTTGGCAATTGTTTAAATTCTCATCATTAACAAAATTACTTTAGTCTCAAAACATAATAGATGTATTTGTATATTAATAAAGGTTTTTTTGAGCATTATTTCAAAAAAACGAACATGCTAAGGGGTCAAATACAAAGTATGCTCAAAAAACAATCTACCTTTTTACATGAAAAGTTTAGAAACAAAAGAATATCGCCACCCTTCAGAAATTGTGAACGTAATCAATGAGTATAATCCAGTTTATTTAAGTGTATAGCAAGATGTTCAAACATATGTCAAGCATTGGTGTTTTGGTACATGCATTACCTAATTATTATGGATTTATTAAAACTTGCAATGATTACTTCTTTCATAAGTAAAAACAAAGATATAATTAAATATAGCAAACACTCTCAGGTGTTAAATGCTACTTTTGATGGAATTAGAAAAACAAAAACTGCCCCAAGAATTTTGTTTCACCAATTACTACCGCTGGGGATCCCACTTATTTTGTTTACAATCGATGTCTGCAAACTTTGGCTGTGCATGAAGAGGCTGGTAATATATTGGGCGCAATAAAAAACACATTCTTTTAGATGACGAAATTTTCTGGGTGCGTATAAAAAATACCAAGGCTCTGTGGGAACCAGTAGTCAACTGGATTTTGAAGTTAGAAAGCAATGAAGATACATTTATGTTTCAAAGCATTCAGTGAAACAGGAAAGCTACAGAAAAATGAGGAGAAAAATGTTATGACGAAATATTTTGAAAGAAAAACCTATCCACTTAAATCTATCCATAAAGCAACGTGCCTATTAGATCCAAATGTGCAAGGTTGATACTTAAGTGCTGAAGACCAACTTGATGCCTTGAACACATAGTTAGCTTCGCAAGAAATTCACATTTCTGTGATGATACACATTTCTACAATAATTGATCATAAACAGTTGCTTGTTGAAATTGCCAATTATAGAGCACATAAAGGTATGTGATTTCATTTGGACTGCTTCACAGGATGTAACACCTGTGGTTTGGTGGAAGGGGATCATTGGACAGAACAGCTAGGTTATCAAAAGTGGCGATAAAAATTCTTTCTGTTCTGGCCACTTCAGCTTCGACTAAGCGAACTTTTTCCTTGTTTTCTGCCATTCACATAAAGAAAAGAAAGAGGCTAACAACTCCGTGTGCTATAACATTAATGCACATCGCCCATTACTGGCAAACTCGGAACAAAACAAAGACAGCTATATGGGATGTACCACTTGGCAAAAACAAATGTCCCTTCATTTCCGATTCAGATTCCGAATTAACTGCAAGTGGTCAGCATAGTAGCATAGTAGTAAGCAGGGTACTTGGGCCATCAGGCAAAATCACCAATAAATTTTGAGCCAGAGATAGAGATAGAACCTTCTTTGGAGGAAGGAGAAATTCCTTATCAGGACTCAGACTCTGATGGGGATGACCGTTAATAGTTCAGAAACTGATTAGTTTTGTTGGTATTACATCCTAGCATAATACGTGACATTTGCAAAATATCGAGCATTCTCGTCATAACTCGGTTGTGGAAGATATTTTATTAGACTTTAGATTGTCAACTTTCATTATTTAATTTGTTTCATTTGTTCGAATAAAACTAACTTTTTAAATATTATCTTGTACTATTTTTTGCCAATTTATGCCGAATTGATTTAGTATAGAAAAGGTACAAGTGCAATTAAAAAAAAAATCATGTTTATAACCTATGGAAGTATTTTCGATTGTCTACATTAAAATAATTTTCGGTACACCGCTTAAACTGAGCCATCAAGTATTATGCTGCTACTACTACACATCCAAACTCCAGAGGCCAAGCTAGAATTGTGGTACTAAAGACCTTTATAAAACCATATTATGCAGCATTAAATTACTGACTATAAGTTGTAACTACTATAAATCTTACTATAATTATTAAAATTAGGATGATTCATCATATCTTAATGTGAAGGTTAATTTATTAACTATGAAAATAATTTTCTATTTAATGTTATTTATTCAAACATCTATAAAGGTAAACCATGAAGGTTTTCTATAGCTTTTTTTAGATGTCCACCAGTAACGAAATAAATATTCAAAACAAAAATTCATAATTTAAAAGTTTAATAAAAACTACCTTTACTCTAGAAATTTTGCTAATAAACTAAACACATGACAAAAAACATTATTTTCGCCAAAAGGGGTGTTTGACCTTTAACCTCACATCAACATTTTGTTTCACACAAAATACTGTTGCAATGGTAGTAAGGTTACAACAGGTCACACTTCCACACTCCAGTAATAATAATAAATTTAAAATAAGTGGTCATATTTAAGTGTTCTATAGGTGTTTAACACACACCATTTACACTTTGTGTTAGTGACCAGGCATCTGAAAAGGGGTATAGAAACCTCAAACAATAAAAAAAAAAGGAAAAACAAGCAGTACAAAATATCAAATGGATTGTGGTTTTTCTACGCATATATAGATAAAATCAAAACAATTTCCTTTATAATTAAAGTCAGAGTGTTAAAAACCCATGATTACACACGTTTGTCCTTTACATCATTATACTACTTATTACGTTTCACTGTTCTGATAACTGTCACTTGACATGTTCCTCACCAAAAAATTTTCTCAAGGGATAAAACTTATACAATTTACTATCAAGGTCATGTGATGACATCAATACATACCAAATATTGTATTATTGGGGTTCATTGCAACTTGATTTTTGGCGGCATCTCCAATAAGGCGTTCAGTATCTGTAAAAGCCACATAGGATGGGGTGGTTCTATTGCCTTGATCGTTGGCAATAATTTCAACCTTTCCATGTTGGAATACTCCTACACAGGAATACGTGGTACCAAGATCAATACCTACTGCAGGTGCTTTAGCCATCTGTAATTAAAATGTAATACAAACTTGGAATTAAAAGAAAACGAAGTCGTAAAACGTGGTTAGTACAACAATGGCGGACGTTAAACGTCCTAAAAACTAAAATTGTTAATTTTAATGCTTATGTTTAAACCTATGACACAAGCATACTACAAAAAGCTATTAAAATGAAATAAAACATACCTTTCTAATAAATTAAATAAATATTGCAGACAAACTTCTAAACGTATCAACACGCACCCTCACACTTGGCGGTTGTGTATAAAATCGGACGAGATCGATGAGAAAATTGGTTATATACTGCTTATTCGTTGCTTCCAGAATATTCCATTACGTAGCCAATGAAATTTCAGAATTTTACTTAACTTTTTTATGATTGGATATGCTGAAAATGAACCTTACTGTTAAATAAATTTTACTAAATTTTTCAATTATTAATAATCCAGATAATTCGAAACATTTCGCTTAAAAAAACTCGCTATTTAATTTATACGAACTTTACTTAGTTTCTTTAATTTATTTTTTCATTCTCGAAATGAGTAAGCAGTAAATGGGATAACGTAAACCGCAAAGCGGTAAATTTAAATAAATTAAATTCTTTAAATCTAATAATAAGACACTGCGATTATTTAAGCATTAAATCAAAATTGTTTACGAATGTAAATAAGTACTTCTTCAGAACTATGATTGCAAGTACTGATGTAAATCCTATGGTGGAAACATCTATTTAAAAATGAATCTACCTACATGTTACGATTTGTACAATCATAAATCATACACAACGAATTTAAATTTCTTTCTCTTTTATTAATATTTTTAATAAAGGTTCGTCTGAAGCCTGAAAACAAACAATTTCATAATTGTAGACCACAAAGTATTTAACTAGAGGTCAAATTGGCAATGGATGTATGGAGATCTCAAAAACTACCAGAGACAGAAAAAACAAAAACGGTAAAGTGAGGAAAGTTTCGGACAACTATGTTAGTAAGTTAATGTCGTTTGCGGATTGGTTGTAACTGTTCAGGTTTTGAGATAAAAAATCGAAATATTGTAATTTCAAAATCATGTTGTAAGTACTTGTTTATTCTTTGAAATCTCACAAATCCGTAAAAACATTTCTAAAGTACCTTTTTAGGTAGAATTTATACGCCCATCTATTATCCTCGCTAGGAGTGTTTACCGCTACGTCATCACATACAATCATATGATGTATATGAAAAACATGAGTCACAATTATTTTCAGTATAGTAATATCACAAGAGAGTGATAATAAATAATAAAGTAATTTGACAGATTTTCGAAAACCTGTTGCCACGCAATAGACACGAGAACCCGTAGGGCTCGAGTGGCTATTGCCGAATGGCAACAGGGTTGAGAAAATACGAAGCATTATTTTCTAATTTATCGAACTCTCGTGTGGTATTCGTTGGATTATTTTTGACGTTACAATAAGAAATGCGTTTTCAATATTATAAAATTAAGGTTTCTGAAAAACTGATAGAAGTTAAATCAAAAAATACGTTGTCTTTCAATAAAAACAAAATACATAAAATTATTCTCGCGGTAATAATGCAAGTAGATTATTCCCACTATAATAATGTTTTGATTGGCTAAAACGTACACACATGACTGAATTTATAAGTTTCTAATGATTCTTAGAAACGTCAAAAAATAATCATTATAATGATAAATTAGAAAGTATACCCCGAGATGGCAGCATTGAAAGTAGCAGAATTCCAAAATACTATTACTTATTTATTATTGTGATTTATTTTGTAAAAACTAAAACTGATTTAAAATGTGTAATAAATGATGATTAAAAGAAGTAAATGTAAGAAATGAGGAAACAATCAAAGGATAAACAAACAAATGGAGGTTATGTAGTATTAGTCAAATGAGTATTAAATTCATATGCATATAAAACAAATTGATTTCGCGTTTACAGGTTTACTCTTTCTACTACATTTGATTATTCAATACCGTATGTCAATTTCGTCAAATGCACTACTAAGGTTCAGCATCCTTATTTAATTCACTGTTTTATATGAGAAGACAGTATAAACAAATTGGATAGCTAAATTCATAGATTAATGACGTAGCGATAAATACTCCTAGCGAGGATAATATAATAAATTTCATGTAAGGTTCAGTGCACGTCATTAATTTATGTAAGTAGTCGCGACGTTCTGGATTGTTTCTATCTCCTTTTGAGTGATGGGGACATACGAAATTGTAGCATGAATAATTTATTGGAGGAACTATACTCCGTATACCGAAGTTAAGCTCCTCCCTAAAAAAAATCCCGCAATATTTAAATGCAACTTTATTATTGGTCGCGTTTTTAAAACCCGAAACACAAGCAATTACTTGCTTTCAACTGTTGTATTTGGCGTACCTAACAGAACAGACGTCTCTAATTCTGGTTTATTCAATATCATACAGTTTAACTGTTTTATGTTCTTTGTTTTTTAGAATAACGTAAAGTGTGTTTTCCAACCGTATCTTATTCTAAACGTAGTGTATAACCCTATCGTCCTTATAAGAGGACGCCCTATTTTGACGTAATCCAAAGCATCAAATATCGTTAAACTAAGCTTGTGTTACTTTATTTTATATAATAAAAAAGAATTTGAAAAAAGAATAGTATATGACGAATCTTTGTTTATACCCAAGTCCACCTGTAATTTCCAAACTTTGCTTTACTGTAATGATTTATAGTCCCTTGTACCTTCTTTAATATGCTCTTACGTCGTATTTTTACAAGTAATAAATAATTTAAAACTTCTGCTGTGTTACAGTGCCAATACTAAAAACACGACGCTTTGTAATTTAGTCTTGACAAACGGACATTTCAATTTGTGGTTTTTAGATTTCCCGGTTTTTATAATTTTGTTGGTGTAAAACTGGTCCCTGATTATTTTGACCAAATTTAATGGGAGGAGCTTAACTATGTCTGTTGAGTAAACAGATTTTAGTTAACTAAATTTACAGGTAGGTGATTACACCTCCCTGTAAATGTATGACATGTTTTTTACTTTACTTAAATTTTATTTTGCACGGTTTCCTGTAACCATCATCATCAACCAAGGCCGCCTTTAGTAGTGACCGGGCACTGCACCGCGTGACGTCACAGCTGTGCATGGGGAAAATTCTGTTTTATAAAGGAGATATGTGGTCAACAGCTCTTCAATTGACAATGGCTTAAATGATTATATAATTTGTTATTGTAATATGTAAGTTTTTTATTAGGAACAATGATTATAAAACAATCCACAAAAAATTAGCGCAAAGGAACAGAATAGTATGTTCACAACATGCAGTATTTGTAAAGTAAAATATTAAATCAAACCAAAGGAAAAACTTCAAATTGCAGTTTAAAATTCTTAGATGCAAGTTTGCATCTGATATTTGCGTTCATCTGATTCATATGATGATTAAATTATGAATATTTCTTGTAAAGTATATATCAACAAAAGGCGCCGCTGTGTTTGGTAAAATTTTATGGTATTGTAATAATATTCACTAACGCTGAGTGATTTAGTGTTTTCGAATTACTACGTAACATTTCTGAATTTCCAAATGTGTGTGTGTGTGTGTGTGTGTGTGTGTGTGTGTGTGTGTGTGTGTGTGTGTGTGTGTGTGTGTGTGTGTGTGTGTGTGTGTGTGTGTGTGTGTGTGTGTGTGTGTGTGTTTTTGTGTGTGTGTGTTGTGTGTGTGTGTGTGTGTGTGTGTGTGTGTGTGTGTGTGTGCGAGTGTGTGAGTACGTGCGTGCGTGTGTAAACTAGGCCAATTGATGTAAATTCAGTTGAGGTTAATATCACATTCAAATTCACATTACAGAGAAACTCTTGTATTTTAATTCTTATAGAAACTTTACCAAAATTGTAATTGAGACGATACGCCAATTTTGTGCAAAGATGTACACTGAAGCAGGATATTCGAAAAAGTATGAATTCATATTGTTACCAATATTGTTAAAAACTAACCCGTCAAAGCAATATAGATGCTTAAATTAAGCACGCGGCAATACACCCATTTTACTGTGATGGATCGACAGTCGTGGTGTCAGAGCAGGAGAGGGGATGCAGTTCCTCTGTCACAGCCTACAGGGAACCTTCCAGCAACTTTTTTTTCTTATGGTAGCCATATTGGATTTTCCGGTTATTCAGTAAAGCAATACATTGCGATTTCACTGATGTATCACACTATGCTGAGAAACTTAATTTAAAATAAGAACGAAAACAATTCTTGCTAATTGGACAACGCATAATACATCAACACATACAATCAAAACGAGTCGAGATTAAATTGCATTTTGTAAAACATTGCATAAAATCTTTGTGCAATCGGTTTGTATTAAAGAGTATTGAAAACACGATATACAACGATCTCTTAAAAATTAACTAAGTTGTTAACAAAAATTTAAAAAAATTAATTCTACCCCAGCAATGTCATTTTTTTAAATAAAATAAAAATGTATAAATTTGACCCTCCTGCAAATAAAAAATGTATTTATCAAAGAACAAGAAATGTACAAGGATACATTAGTAATACGACCGGCAGTTGAACCGTAAATTTAGTTGTGGGTAGTAAATACTTACTGTCTCTTAATTACTGTTTAGGTAAAGGAATTGCATAGAGATGAGTTTATAAACTCATTTTGCTGTAAATTCGAAATCGCGATTGTATGTGTGTGTGTGTGTGTGTGTGTTTGTGTGTGTGTGTGTGAGTGTGCGTGTGTAAACTAGGCGAACTGGTGCAAATTCAGTTGAGGTTAATATCAATCACCGAGTCTTTCATTTGGTCCATTCGATTGGGTGGCTTACTAAATAATGATTCTCAATATAAAATTTGGCTTGGTGTCATACACATAAGCATGGTACTGCAATGTTTTATTATAAAGTAAAGAGAAGATCTGTAGATTGTGATTAATAATGGTCTCATGATCGATCCCTGCGGAACACCTAAGTGAAACATTTCCAACTCTGACTTCAGGAGGGTATAATTCATAAACCTTCTTTTTAAGCTATCTAGGTCAGGTCTCCAGACAATACCTCTTTAGATATTTATTATGGGCACAGATGTACAATGTGTGCGCATCTGTGCCCTTATACATATGTTAAACTCACTAAGTTGCCATTTTCATAGTACCATGGCTACCAAAAGTAAATATTCGAATACCAAGGCAATGCAAAAGAAAATTCAGCAGAAGATACTCGAAAAGCTAATGAAGGAGCAGAAAGAACCAACCAACATCAATCGAATAAAACACTGTCATAACATCTCTAAACAACAGTTAGAACGCAGGAACATAAGAACAACGTCCGCAAAGGCGAAACAGAAAAATCAAGAATTGCCGAACATATTTGGAACGAAAACCACCGCATCCAATGGGATAACGTACAATGGCAAAGGACGAGAACACAACTCGTCGGAAACTCAAAGAAGCCACATACATCGCGCTATCAGAAAATCCAATAAACCAAGCTAGTGTGGAAATGAAACCCATATGGATTCCAATAATGCGCGAAGACCTTAAGCGCAATTCACCTGCGCAAGAAGTTACGGCGCAACAGAGAGAGAGAGAGAGAGAGAGAGAGAGAGAGAGAGGGAGAGAGAGATTGATTGATTGATTAATTTATTTAGCAAACTCGTTCGGATTAGGTCTAGGAAGACCTCTCTTACATCCTTACGAGTACACCAACATACAGTACAATTATATAAAATAAATACAGTTCAATTCTTGTAACAAAAAAATATACAACAAATTAGGTACGACTGTAATGAAACAATTGAAATGCCTTAACTAGTAATAAAAAAGTAACGTGTTTTATGTATATCCTAACGATACAAAAATAATTCCATCTTAATATATATGTTACCAAGCTAGAAAAAAATAAAAAAACAAAAACAAAGATTGAAAATTCGAAGTTTACATTATATGAATGAATATATTAATTATATTTGCTCAGTAAAGAGTCCTTCAGTCTTTTTTTTTAAATTACAACAGTATGTGCAGTTCTTATATTTTCATTACAATGGTTGTATAACTTAATTGCTTTAACTATAAAAGACTGTGCATACGATTCTGTCTTATACCTAGGTAGCACTAAAGTTCTGTTTTGTTGACGAGTACCTCCAACAAAAAATTTTAAATGTTCGCTTAAATACACTGGTGATTTATTTTTAATCGTTGAATAGATCAGTGTTAACGTTCTAAAATCCTGAATATCCTTAATTTTTAACATTGACAGCGTTCCAAACTTATCATAAATTCTCTCGTCTATCTTCAAGTTTAGGATGTATTTAACACAGAGATTTTGAGCTCTTTGTAGCCTTAGTACAGTTTAAATTAGACATGGCGGCAATTCCATAACTAAAACTCGGAAAAACTGCGGCTTTAATAATTGTTTTTTTACACTAACCGGAAGATAAGAAAAAACACTTTTTAGCATGTAGATCTTGCTATGCACACGATGACATACTGAATTAACTTGCTCCGTCCATGACAAATTATTTTGGATTAATAGGCCTAATAGTTTAATTTTATTTACACGATTTATAATAACATCTTGAAGGGTTAGAGATGGTATAGCTTCATATCTTAAATTACACAAAAGTCTGTCATGCCCAAAAACGATGTATTTGCACTTAGAGAGAGAGAGAGAGAGAGAGAGAGAGAGAGAGAGCGCGAGCGAGAGCGAGAGAGAGGGGGGGAGGGAGAGAGAGAGAGATAGAGAGTTCATTACTCAGCATGGCAAGAACAATGTCACTGTTGCTACAGAAAGATGTGCATGGTTTCGGTCAAGATAAACGACACATTTCGAGTTGGGACAGTTTTTGTTTAGTAAGGTGCATGTTTTCTGTCAAGATAACCGGCTTAGTACAATAGTGGTGACATGACCTGCTTAGCATTCGGGAGTGAATGGGTTCGATTTCCGTTACCGTCTACCTTGTATGAGGTTTTTTCTGGAGGTTTTCCTCATACAGATGGTCACTGCACATACGTACACCATGTGCGGCTGCTTAGGCGAATGCTGGTGTAGTATTTTCCCTATTTACCCTAACTCCGTTCCTTCCTATCCTATCCTGACCACACCCATGCTTAATTCCACCATGCATATATACGTAATGTATGTATGCATGCTGGGAATTCATGAATGTGGCTGGAGGAGCTCGGAAAGCTTAAACACCCCGCCTTGGGGAGGGAATTAAATACGTGACCTTTCCTTTTCCTTCCCGATCAAGATAAACGTCACGATTTGAGTTGTGACAGTTTTCGTTCAGTAAGGTAAGTGGAATATAGTTTTTAACATTGACATGAGTAGAAGAGTGGCACCTTTCTTGAATTTAATTATCTGTAAACCTATTTCCTTGTAGTGAGAGTGTGAGTATTTTGTATTGTGTCACTTTTTTTGATTTAAATGTATTTCTTACACTGTAGTCACCTAACTTTGAAATTTCAAAAATAGAACTTTAGCAAATAAATGTTAATGATAATGTAGCTTAAAATTTGTTTGTTTTAGATTCGTTATGGACCCAGTGCAAAGATATAGAGGTAGGAAAATGCTGGCAGCTGTCGCTGCTGCTGAAATTGAAAAAGGACAAAAGTCGAGCTCTGAGCAATTAAAACGTACGAGACTAGTATCTGCCAAAAGCATTATTTTGTACATCATGGAGACTAAGAGATGTGGACAGAGTTGTGATTGAAACAATGAAGAAGAAGACAAAAAACTAGAAAGTTCTGACAAAGCCTGAGAAACCTGGATTGGCGCAGAACAGAATAATGTAGAAAGCGTAAGACTTAACAGAAACTCCAACAATGAAAGTTGCCAAACCAACACAAACAATGACGGAAGTCTGATTTTTTAAGAGAATTATAATATTCGAGAAGAAGGCGACGGATAAGAAAATGTGAGTGAAATGCCGGAGCTGCCCAACGAAACAGGGCAGGAAGATCAAACAATACATTACAGGTGCAAGTGTGTTGAAGAAGAAAATTCGGAAGAGACAGAATTGAACGATACAATACCAGAAGATCAAGGAACACATTTTAGATGGCAGTGTACTGAGAATCCGCATGCAATGCGGTTGAGGTTACAAGGGGTTAAATCAGGTGAAAACCTTATACATCATCATCAATTCCCAAAATAGAAATGCCGGAGAGATACGCCCGGCGTGTAATGAAAAATGCAGATTACAATGCTCAAGTAAAATAGAAGAAAATAAAAGTATAGAAATATTTAACAAATACTGGTCACACGACAGTTCTGAAATCCCAGGGAGAAGTTATCTGTAGAAGTATGACCGCCGTTAAACCTCAGTATCAGTAGGCACCGCGCCAATGTAACCAAGCATTCCATTTCGTAATCAACGAAGTAAACGTACGTGTTTGCAAATATTTCTTCAAGGCTACACTGAGATGTTCAAGAAGATCACAGAGGAAAACGCGGACAACACTTTAAAATAGATCCCAAGAATTGACAGTCATTATCTGCGCGCGCAAAGTACGCGAGAGTATATAGAAGGTGGGAAAAGCTTGGTTGATCTTGATTTACACCGTGGCTACAAAAACAAGTGCAGTGAAAAACGTTCCTTTTGCAAATCTTAAGATGTATTCCCGAATTTTTAAGAACAATTTTAACATCTCTTTTTTTTACCTCGAAAAAGGACCCGTGTGACTTATGCAGCTCCTATAGTAACGTAATGGTAGAAAAAAGAGAAGCGATATAAGAAAAATATGATAAACATTTGAAGGAGAAAGGTTTGTCAAGTGCAGAGAAAAAAACTAGGATAAAAAGAAAGCGATGAAAAAATGATAGTCGCTACTTACGATCTCCAAGCTGTACTGCCAGCACCAAAAGGGGATAAGTCTGTCTTTTGTTATAAAAGCAAAATCAACAGCTACACCTTGACTGTAACCAAACTTCAGTCAGATTACGTCAAGTGCTTTTTTTGGCATGAAGGTCAAGGTAATCGGCTCTTGCGTTCTGAAATATCAGATTAATTTGGTCTGAGAGAAAAATAGGAAATCCATATAAAGTAACAGAATTGGGTTACAAGGATTTTGTAGACATGAAAAAACTTTCTCAACAGATGGGATCAAACTATAACAAAACATCAAACAACGAAACGATAAAAACAAGTGACATAAAAGTAATTAGGGTGCAGAAGGCTGACCCCAGAATTCTTTTTGTGAAATCTACATATGAACAAGAAGAATATGGGCAAATCAAGGTTAATAATACCAGGAGAAGGTAAGAAAGCATCTCTGAAATAAAATGCGTTCTGACATGCAAGACAGAAATGGACATCTCTACTACAAAGCAGGCAAAACATATTCCCACATTGTATAAGCCCATTTATGAATCAGTGTTTCTGTAGATTGTTTACAAATTACATACTTTATTTTCATTTAATATTTTGTACTTTAAATAAGCTAATAAAACCGTTAATTCAACTTTTTGTGACCATATCTGTAGTTGAAAGTCATATTAAGCAAATGAAATATTATAATTTGGACTAGAAAGTGACATAAGTGTTACTTGAGGGGTCACAACAAAAAGAAAAGTGACATAGTTCAGAGACCTTACCTGTTTTCACCAAATCACATATTCAACTGCTGATTTACAGATCCATATTATTCTGTAATATATAATACTTATCTGAAATGTGTATAGCTTATACTGTTGCAATATAAGTTTTATGGTTTTCTTCTATTTGTTATTTCTCAAATACTTCATTTTTGAATTATGTTACTGTTCTTGCCAGGGTGTGATATGTATATGTAGGTTGGAGGGTAAGAAAATACTGAAAAGGGAAATTAGGAAAACGCTCAATAATTACAAATATTACAGTGATGTTCAACACTAGGCTGCAAACTGGTCATCTATAGCAAGTGTATCAATATCCATTGTTTTTCGAACTTTATATCGTTAATTCTTACAACTACATTTCCCAAGGAAGAATTTGTTTAATTAACGCACCTCGTTTTCTTGTCAAATTCACTTTTACTACTACATTTTAGTTTTCTTTCATTTTTAACAACTTCATATTTTAATTTCATGTTTAAGGATAACTCCTAACTTTGTCTTACATAATTCGATCATGTAACATGTATTTTCATAAGGTTTTTTCCAGTACACCAAAGGTTCTGATACTATTTACTCAGTTTTAATATCACAAGAATCGAAAATAATAGATTCTTTCAGGAGTAACGACACGTAATCTGCAAAAAACCAAGAGAGCGTAGGTCGATTATGTCGAGTTACGATTGAAAACTAATCATTATTTTCGATTGCTCAAGTGGTATTCATTACGATTACATAATGAATAGACCAATAATAACAAATTATACTTATCAGTTAATTTGTATTAATATTGCAAGTACAATCATTGTAACTAATATTTAAAATATAAATTATTATCCATAATTTTTGCTTTGCTAGACCCACCGAAAAACCGAAGTGATTACACCACGTCGTCAAATTTGTAATTGCTATTAGCTGAATTCATGATGAATTATATAATCATGTATATTAACTTGCTGACATTTCTGATTTTATAATATCTGCATGACCAGAAAGGCATAACATCAGTTTACTAATGAACGTGTTATGTAAAAGTTTTATAACAATTTTTTACACCAAACTTCATCCCTATCTGCATTTACTCAATATGCTATCCATTGACATCTTATTTAATACTACTTGTTTCGACATCAACTAAATGAAAATAAATTGCAATTAGCGTTAGTTTACATCTACTCACGGTGATGGCATATGAATGATGTTCATTAATAATTGATTGCAGTAAAGCTGATTAAATTAAAAATTAATTAAACAAAGTAGAAAAAGTATTTAAGAAATGTTAAACTTATTTTGTGTTCAGTTATTCATTTACGACATTAGAAATCAACTATTAAGTGCCTCAGTAGAACTTATGGGACTAACTACCATGTAAATAACATTATTTGAGAAAAATGGTGTGAATATTTATTTACTTAATCGCAAGCTTTCAGGCAGATACACAGTCCTTCGTCAGGCTTAATATGAAAGTGACAAATGTTTATAGCGTAACATCAAAATAACAAATATTACATTAATATAAACTTTGTCAACATTTGTCACTTTCATATTATGCCTGACAAAGGAGAGAGTATATGTCTAAAAGCTTGCGATTAAATAAATATTCACACCTTTTTTCCCAAATAGTTATTTAATACGTCAAATGGTGTAAGTTTCAACTATACATGTATCTTGAACATACTTTCTTTTACATACATGTTAAACTCAAAGTGCAATGAAAAAAATTGTTGCAACAATTATTGCTATGACAATTTAGAAGGATTGGGTTAACACCATTCAATTTTAGTAAATCTCTAATGATCACTTACAAAGTTAATACCAGGAAAAATATAACTTCCTACCCACACTATACATTAAAATAATCTGACAGAAAAAATTGCAACAATAAATTGTAATAAGTTATGTAATATATTACATATTTTACAATAGCCATGTATTTGTTTAAAAATATATCAAAATATTAAGACAGGTAATCCCAGAAAATTAAGTATAAAAATGTTACATTACAATAATGTCACTAATGATTTATCATATTAATGTAACAATATTATGTGTAATGTCAGAATTTAGTTTATGTATATATTACGATTTTTTTGGTGCTGTTTTAGAAAAGAAGACATCTAAAAATAAGCCTGTAAATACAATTAAAGCACCAACCCACTGGCGCATTAACAAAACATTTCCAAATACAATCACAGATCCTAGCACCGTGAAGAATTTTCTTGTTGTAGTAATAACAGAACATGGTAATGGACCGAATTCTGTAACCTGAAAAAAGTAAATTAATTTATGTAATAAAGTAACATAAAAGCATTACTGTTAAAAAAATAAAAAGTTGTCCTAAAGCGCCAGCCAAGGCCAGGAGTATAATATGGACAATAACCACAGGATGGCGAAATACAAAATCGGTAAACTTAAAAAATTCTCCAGAAAGGAGTAGTGGGACTAAAAGAAATAAACATGCAAAGGCGTTCATTGCACACATCATTTGTTGTGCTGTAGGTTTAGCTTCTGCTTTTATACGTTCCTGAATAGCTCCTGTAAGTCCATCCATAGTTAAAGAAAGCAATATCAACAGTTCTCCTAATCCAAAAGCACCATCAGTTTGCTTACCACCCACTTTTTCTTTATACATAAATAATATGACTCCAATCACAATTAATAGTACAAAGAGATACTTTTTAGGTGGATATGATTTTCTTCCAATAAGTACCCCTAATACCATGACAGGAATTGGTTTTCCTGCTTTTCCAACAACCTAAAAAGGCATATATAACATGACGGAAACAAAATTACAAAATCAGTACTTGTGTAGGATAAGCTACCCATTGTAAAGCCATATTAGAGCACACCATAGCCAATAAATATGTTAAAGCAGAACTAGCTGAATATAATTGAGGTGTTGTATCTTCTCCATGTGCCCATTTATAAAGCATGGCTTTAGCAAAAAAATAATTAACTAGACATTGTACAAATACTAGCACTAGAGCATATGTGTAACGTTCTTCCACCTCTGTCAAGTCACCATTCTCGTTTGATACTTGATAAATGTACTTCCCTCTAGTTATTTTTTCTTGAAGGATTCCAAAATAAAATACATCACAAATATACCTGCAGCACATATAAAAAATTTTGTGTTTCCTTGCATTGTAGGTTATCTTAATCCAAGAAAAAAACAATTACTATTAAATTGGTTACTTAAAAACATAAAGACAATGTAAAATGACAAATTAGCAGTTTGTACTTAATTTTTTATACAAAATCTCATATATTATGAGATGTTATCACAGCTTTAATACAAAAAGCGCCACATGTTTGAATAAATTGTTCATTTTTCTGTTTCCATTTAATAAACGTTCCCTGTTGTATTGGATAGTTTTATATTCTATGGGATAGACACGTCATATTTATTCTTTTCTTTGATTGGCTAATTTTGTTATACTTTACATTTCATCAAGACCTTCTCAATATCACCCCGTGGACATAAGATTAATATTTATTGTGCAATGAATAATTTATTTAACTAGGATTTATCCATTTATTGCTTCTTGATACATGCTTGTAAACTTAATGTTTTAATTCTCGTTTAAGTACGGACTTTATCAATAAACGTTTACAACTACTATGCTATGCGCACTTACGCACAAAAATCACGTCCTTTCAGACATTCAGGATGATCTAGTTCGGTCCCCCGTCGCAATGGCGCTAGTGGCTTGATGTAATTATTTCCTTGACAACCAAATAATTGAATAACCTTAAAAATTTGCTAGTCGTGTTTGTGCGTTTAAATTGTGTAATTCCCTGTTTGTATTGCAGTAATACTATTGTATACAAATAGGCTGAATTTACAATATTTTAAGTGTGCAAACTCATTCACCAATTGCCTAAGGATCTAGAAGTTAGCATTACTGGTTTATTTTTTATTATATAGCAAGTATATGAATATAAGATTTACTATATTAAAATCTCAGAAACAAGTATGCATTTTCAACTATAATTTTAACGTAACTAATACTTTATTCAAATTTTTTATGCACAAGTGTTCAAATTTGATAATAAATTGTTTTACTCCTAAGTTAAGGATAACGAAACTCTCTACTATACGTGTACATTTTCATTAGATACGGTAACGTGAGTGTGTGTGTGTGTGTGTGTGTGTGTGTGTGCGTGTGCGCGCGCGTGCGTGCGTGCGTGCGTACGCTCGTGCGTGAGTAGTACTGGGGAGTTATCCCCTCCACTTTTTTTACATCACAAGCCCCGCCCCCTTTCGCTTTTTTATATGCCCACGTGGGAGACCACATTTTCCCCCCTTATGATTTCTTTTCGGAGGCCTTTTTTAACCCTTATTTTTTACACACCCACGTGTGAGACCGTATTTTCAACCCCTGCTGAAATTTTTACCCCTAATTATTTTTTACACACCCACGTGTAGGACGTGTTTTTTCAACCCTTATTATTTTTACTTACGTGTGAGACCGTATTTTCTACCCTATGGTTTCTTTTCGAGGGGTCAACCCTAATTAGAGCCTTCTTTGCACATGCTCACGTGAGGGGCTGGGGTTGGTCCTGCTGCTGAGGAGCTGGATCTGGAGCTGGTCTTAAGGTTATTTTGATGGTCATCTAATTAAGGTCCTTTTGGCTATATTAAGAGCAGTGCCCCTGGAGATTAGGCAAACGTACACGCATACAATGTTGGAAATTGCATAATTAATAAGATATTATTATTAAAATTATCGATCCTATTGCTTTAAAATGGTCATATGCTATTGGATGATCTTTTACCTATACGAGAAAACGTTGTATTTCTAATAAGGAGGTTCTCGTAAGACACGTGTAGGGCTTCGCAACTTGTTCTCGGGCCTTCGCCTCCAGGCGGGAGATGGTATGGGAACCTAACCTTACAAGACAAGTGTAGAGCTTAGCCCCTATCGTGGCCCCCTTGGTGCAATTGTATGTGATTCTAACTTAATCTTACAGCTGTAGGCCTTCGCCCCGTCATACAAAATTGTATTCTAATAAGGAGGTTCTTGTACGACAGGACTTGTATCAGGGTCGGCGCCCTGGCCACTTTGAGTAAAAATTGATTTTAGAGCCATCTAGTGGCGTATAGACTAACGAACATTTTCTGAAGCTGATAATGCACACCTCTCTCTTGCTCTATCGTGTTTCTTCCTCCCTCTCTCTCCCTCTTTCTCTATCACACACACACACACACACACACACACACAAACAAATCAATTAATTAATCAATCTCAAACAAATCAATTAATTAATCAATCTCAAACAAATCACGTTCGATCATGAGATAAAACTCAATCAATTTTTGAGTTTTGAAAATATACAGCTACGTGGAACTATAATCAATCATTATCATCATGAGTATGAGATACATTCACCTCACCCACTTCATTGTTTTCATCATCAGCTTGAACCGTTATATTGTAGTAGTTTACTAACAAATCCCTGAACTCTTGGTCAATACATGGTCAATTTAAAACCGTATGTTGCACTCATTCTAACTCTTAATGTGGCTTTTTTTATAAAAAAAAAAACAATTTGTGTGTTCGTATGTACAATATGAATATTTTTCAAACCAATTCGTTATTAATTATTTTTAAGAGAAAGGGAAAATACGAGTAGCAATATTCAGGTTTTGAGTATTACTTTCTAAATTAGTTAATGATCGGTATGTAATAGTCAGTTTATATCCAACCATTTCACAAATCGTGTTTAGTGTGATTATATGTGGGCACGTTGTATAAAAAATATTTCAGTTCAACGTATGGTACAGCTGAAGGAAAAAAACACTTCTAAAGGTAAGCGCATTATTTTTAATACATGTTTTTTACCTGATATTGCTAACAAAAAATGTCGATAAAGATTTTTAAAATGTATTATTATTCTCATAGGATGACGTCATAAGATCAACTCTCAAATAGCTGGTACGTATTCGTGGATTTTAAACTTGTAGTTATTGTTAATTTGCGTATACTAATAAACCATTAAAACATTTTGCCTTTTATTTCCATTATATCAGTTTGATATTCTTAAAAACATGTTAATTTAATTTAACTCTATGTTATATATAAGTAATTATTACTTTCCAGTCTTTTTAATGGGTTTTTACAACTGTTAATGAACACGTTACAATGAAAAAATTTTGTGTGTGTAATTTAACATGCAAATAAATCAGATATAATGTTCCGAATGTATAGGTGGTGACTGTTGAGAGAATCTGCCTATACATAAAGCATGATTGCATTAGGGTAGAAATTATTTGTTATTTCACGTCATATTTAATTAGACTTTAATCAGTTTGAACTGTAATCTGGTTTCCGCAAACTGTAAGACATAATTTCGGTTGATTGATTGAGATTGATCTGGTGATCGAGCGTGATTTGTTTTAGATTGATTAATTAATTGATTTGTTTGTGTGTGAGAAAGAGCCAAAAGAGAGAGGGTGAGAGAGAAACAAGATAGAGCAAGAGAGAGGTGTGCATTATCAACTTGTTTTATAGAAAATCTTCATTAGTCTATACGCCACTAGATGGCACTAAAATCAATTTTTACTCAAAGGGGCCAGGGCGCAGACCCTGATACAAGTCCTGTCTTATAAGAACCTCCTTATTAGAATACAATTTTGTATGACGGGGCGAAGGCCTACAGCTGTAAGATTAAGTTAGAATTACATACAATTGCACCAAGGGGACCACGATAGAGGGCTAAGCTCTACACTTGTCTTATAAGGTTAGGTTCCCATACCATCTCCGGCCTGAGGCGAAGGCCCGAGAACAAGTTGCGAAGCCCTACACGTGTCTTACGAGAACCTCCTTATTAAAAATACAACGTTTTCTCGTATAGGTAAAAGATCATCCAATAGCATATGACCATTTTAAAGCAATAGGATCGATAATTTTAATAATAATATCTTATTAATTATGCAATTTCCAACATTGTATGCGTGTGCGTTTGCCTAACCTCCAGGGGCACTGCTCTTAATATAGCCAAAAGGACCTTAATTAGATGACCATCAAAATAACCCTAAGACCAGCTCCAGGTCCAGCCCCCCAGCAGCAGGACCAACCCCAGCCCCTCACGTGAGCATGTGCAAAAAAGGCTCTAATTAGGGTTGACCCCTCGAAAAGAAACCATAGGGTAGAAAATATGGTCTCACACGTAAGTAAAAATAATAAGGGTTGAAAAAACACGTCCTACACGTGGGTGTGTAAAAAATAATTAGGGGTAAAAATTTCAGCGGCGGTTGAAAATACGGTCTCACACGTGGGTGTGTAAAAATAAGGGCGTAAAAAAGGTGGAGGGGATAGTGCCCCAGTACTACTTACGTGCGTGCGTGTGTCTATATATATATATATATATATATATATATATATATATATATATATATATATATATATACATACAGGATTTTGAAAGTTAAGTCGGCACTATTGCTATCTTCGTTATTATTGGTGCTACGAAGTCGGTTAAATGGGCAGAGAAGTAGCATTTTTTCCGCTCGTTACGATGGTGAAATCAAAATGAAAATTGAACATCGTGTTCGCGAGTTATGGCAAAAATTTATGTCACCCAATATGCAATAACCTTAATCGATAGAAAATTAAATTCTGAACGAATAAGTTCCTATGACATTTCACCCTAATGTCAAAAATGACAAAGTTATTGATCATTTACCAAATTCATCAAGGTGGCTGTGTCAACTATTTTTCTGTACTACCATAGAGCAGAAAATGAAAAGAATATCAAATAATTGAAACAGGATTCTTTATTCTAAGTGATAATAATAAGGAACAACAAAACAAAACAAAACTCAGATTAGATGTTCGAAAACATCACCCTCTTGCTGTAAGCATTTCTGGGCCCGCTTGTAGATACTTTTAGTAGCCTTAGCAATGGATCTACCATCAATATTATTGATAGCGTGAACGATGCTTTGCTGGAGATCCTCAAGGTTATCATATCGCCTTTTGTACACCACACTCTTCACATATCCCCAAAAGAAAAAATCCATTGGAGTAATGTCAGGTGATCGAGGAGGCATACGGATAGGCCCATTAGTTGATAAATATCTGTCATCAAAAAAATTGTTTAATATTGTATCTATCTGACGAACGTTATGGGGAGGAGCTCCGTCTTGTTGGAAATAAATGTTCTGCCTATCCATTAAATTTACATCATCCAAGAAGTCTTGGAGTGTGGCACTCAACATTTCGGCGTACCGCTCACCAGTTAACGCACCCTGATAAAATACTGGACCAACAATTATCGAGCCAATTATACCGTACTAAACATTAACACTGAAGCGTCTCTGCGGGTTACAAGATCGGTAGAGATCGGATTTTCTCGACTCAAAAATGGCTGTTTTCCTGTTGAACATGCCCTATTAGAAAAGTTAATTCGTCACTCCATAGAATTGAGTTCCAAAAATCATTATTGGTTTTCATTTGATTAATAAACCAGTGACAAAACTGAACGCGTCTTTCTTGATCTCCTGGTACTAGTGTCTGTGTAGGTCGGAACTTATGCGGCACAAACTTAAACTTTTTTAGAATATTGTGGATGGAACCCAAACATAGTCCATTTCCTTGCACTAAAGCATTAATTGAGTTGTTGGGATGTGCTTCAAAATAAGCTAACACATTAATTTCAGTTTCTTCACTAACTATACATTGTTTATCTAGATCTGGATTTCTTAAACATATCGCTCGAATTAGATCTAAAATTTATGTTTCTTGATACAAAACCAAAAAGTAGTCTTCTATCCGGCACATGACGCTTAGGAATACAAATCACTGTAACTTGCTCACGCGCTCGATAACCAATGTTTTTTGACAAACATATGTAACATTCTAACATATCACATATCTTTTCTGAATGGGTGAAAGGCATTTTCTATTCAAAAACACAAACTCATTAACTCTTTATTAGCAAACTTCAATTTGACATATCAATTCTGATGACATTTGTGAATATGACAAATATTGTTCACGTAATACCAGCCACACTTTTTGACGAATTCAATAAATGATCAATAACTTTGTCATTTTTAAGCATTTAGGTAAAATGATCTTAGGAATTTTTTGAATTCAGAATTTAATTTTCTATCGATTATGGATATTGCAATATTGGTGTACGCCATTTAAATAAATGGAAATATTTGACATTTAACTTGGAACACGAAGTTCAGATTTTATTTTGATTTCACCATTCGTAACGAGCTATGCTACTTCTTCATGTTAACCGACTTCGTATCTAATAATAAGAAGTATTTGCATAGTGCCGACTTAACTTTGAAAACACCTGTATATATGTATATATATTATATATATATATATATATATATAATATATATATAATATATATATATATATATATATATATATATATATATATATATATATATATATATATATATATATATATATATATATATATATATATATATATATACAGTCCGCGCCAAAGAATGCCTGAACGTTGTCTCTTAAGCGCGGCATGTCAGTGGCGTCGCCACCAAAAGCGCGTTCCGTTTATTATCATGTATTACACTAATTAATTATTTATTTCTGTTATTAATTTACATACGTACTTGTTAATTTAACTTTATTATAATTATTGCAACAAAACGACAGTGAACCATTTTGTGTCCTATGTGAATTTTAAAGCTCAAAATACTCAAATTTATTAGACAAATATGTATAAACAACAAATACTTTCACAATGCATAGTAAAATAAATAAGTAGTTTTGCGGCGCATGTAATGCTAATGGCATTTGCTTAAATTCTCATTAAAGAAATCCTAATACTTGACATTCCTTAGTATCACTAACAACAGATTAGTGTTATATTAAAAGACCTGGGATTTCAATGGCATCGAACTGAGAATAATAGAAAACTTTTAATAGAGAAGAGCGATATAAGGGCTCTAAGAATTACTTACTTACAAAAAATTTAATTCTACCGAGAATTAAATCGTCCAATTATCTACATGGACGAAACATATGTTCATAGTGGACACACACAATCAACTAGCGGAGACTATCACGACGAGATGAATGGTAGCAACTACGAAAAATGGTTACGTGAGAAACTTTTACCAAACTTGCCTCCATAATCGGTTTTGGTTATTGATAATGCGCCGTACCATAATGTTCAGGTAGATCGTGCTCCAACAAGTAATTCGAAAAAGGCAGATATGGTGAAGTGGTTAATAGAGAAAAAGATACCGTTCACTCCTTTGATGTACAGACCACAACTTTATGAAATAATTAAGCTACACAAAAAGGAACATATAACGTACAAGTTTGATTGCATATTAAGTAATGAAGGACATACGGTGCTGCGACTACCTCCCTATCACCCGGACTTAAACCCGATTGAGTTGATTTGGGCTCAAGTGAAAAATAATGTTGCAAAGAGAAATACCACCTTTAACTTCTACCACGTTAGAAGATTGTTGGAAGAAGAATTAGCGGCTGTTACTCAAGAAAACTGGCAAAAGTGCTGTAAGAAGGTAATCGACCAGGAAAAAAAATATTTAGAGAACGAAATACTGATTGACGAACAAGTCGAAAAACTGGTGATAAATTTGGACGATTCAGAAACTGAAAGTGGCTGGTCTAGTGATGAATGATTGTGTGACTTATTTGTTAGTAGTATTTAATATTATTATAGTAGGTAATTATCGTCGTTTGAGTAACTTTTCCCCAAACTGTATGGAAATATAAAAATTGATTACCTAAGAAATATCATAATTTTTTTAAATCCTAAATTATACTCTTAAAATACATTCTGTTTCTATAATTAAAATCGAACTTATACTTTTTTGATTTTCATAAACGATTAAACTATTGTGTTCATTTGTAATTCAAATATAAAATTTATTACTTGTCAACATGGTTATTTTTTTATTTTATAAATGTTTAAACTATTACTGTTCATATGTAATTCAAATAAATAAAATATTTCAAAATTTCTTGTGGTTTGGTGACGAATAATTGAAAACGCGACACCGACGCCACTGGTAATGCTTTCAGTCGCTATTGCGTTAACGAGTGCGGCCGAATGCACGAACATCCATGCGCGACACGAGGCATTCTTTGGCCGCGCGGACTGTATATATATATATATATATATATAATATATATATTATATATATATTATATATATTAAAATATTGAATTATATATGACATAGTTTAATAATTTATAAAATAAATTAATAATAATAAGTTAATTTTATTTTTAATTATACACATTCTATAATCTATTATATAAATCAAAATTTAATAATTATTATGTATAAGTTTATAAAAAAGATGTATTTAAGAAATCATTTTAATTAATAAAAATTTATTATTTTTAGATTATATCGCTTTCTCTATTAAAAGTTTTCTATTATTCTAGTTGATGCCATTGAAATAGTCTTTTAAATATAGACACTAATCTGTTGTTTAGTATCTAAAATGTAGTATAAGTTTCTTTAATGAAATTTAAAGAAATCCATTAGCATTACATGAAAACTACTTTTTATTTTACTATGCATTTGAAATATTATTTGTTTATCAATTTGTTAATAAATTTGAGTATTTTATATTAAAATTAATAGGTACAATAATGGTTATGTGTTTGTTGCAATAATTATAATAAATTAAATTAACAATAGTATTAAATTAATACAATAAATAATTATATTAGTGTAATACATGATAAATGAAAGCAACTTTTGGTGACCCATGAATCAAAAAATTAGCTTCTTTCGTATAATATATTATCATTATATATAATAATATATCAATATCATAATATAAAATTATATTTTTATAATAATATATATTATAGATATTTACTATATTTATATATACAATTATTGACATTGTTCAAGAGTTAGTCGGAACATATTGACTTCTATTAATGTACAATCGATTAAATGGCAAATGAAGTTGCATAGTGTTAGATTGGTGAAATTAAATAAAATTGACTTCCATGTTAGAAAATGTAAATATTGATTCATTGTTTTAAAAAAATATGGACTACAATATGCAATTCCATAATCGATAGAAAACTTAAATTTGAATTTCAATTAAAATTCGCGTAAGAATTGTTCTAATAGTTAAAAATATCGAAAATGATTATTGACATTTATTGAATGTCAAAACAGTTGGCTGGTTTAGTGAACAATGATTGTTGTCATATTCAAAATGTCTATTCGAATTGATATCAAATTGACAGTTTGTAATAAAGAGTTAAGATTTGTGTTTTTATAAGAAACTAGAAATATGCTTTCACATTCAGAAAAGTGATATGTTAAATTTACATTGTTTGTACAAAATAAGACACGTTATCGACGGTGAGCGTTCAGTGATTCGTTTAACGAGTGCGCGAATGAAGAACCTGGTTTTGACGAGGAATTTGAAAGACGCGTGTTTAGAATCACGATTATATAAAATATAATTATAAAAACTAATTAATGTTAGTTATTTAATAATCATAAACTCAATTAATCGTTAGTGCAAAATGGCTATGTTTGGGTCCATACAATATTAAAAGTTTAAGTTTTGTCGAAGATATCAATCACCTACATAAGACAAATTTAATCAATTGGTGAACATATGACGCAGTTGTGCGACTTTATAGTCTGGTTATAATCAATGAAAAATAAACTATTACTGTTATATGTAATTAAATTAATAAAATATTTCAATTAATTTCATGTTTGCGTGGTAACGAATACAGGTTGAAAACTTCGTACACCATCGCGCACGGTTTAATTGACTTATAATCATATTGGTTAACCTATGCGACATGTGAATCTAGTAATTCATGTTAACGAGGATATCTAGTGGCCTCCTTGTGGTTGACTTTTATTTATTTAGATAAATACTTATATATATATTATATATATATATATATATCATATGTATATAATATAACAAGTTAGCATCCGTTAGTTGAACTAAATGGATTGTTAGTTGGCGTGCACCGTTATACACTAGATTATACACTTATTATAAGTTTTTTTTTTTTTTTAGAATTTACATCAATTCTACATACATAAAGACAAAATTTACATCAATTGGGGCTTGAACCTTGATGGCGCAGTTGGTTAGCGCGGTACTCTAGCAAAGTACAGGTCGTAGGTTCAAATCCTACTCGAGGTAAACTTTTTACTTATGTATTTAATAAAATTAATAATAATTTTTAATTAGATTATACACTGTTTGCGTTTATAGTACAAGGTTACTTTCTACCCATGTGCAGGTTTAGTTGACACTTAGTGAATAATTTTGTACCTATCGCGACATGTGAACTATGTATATTTAGTTAATGGTATCAGTGAACCTCCTTGTTGTGTTGCCACATTTTTATTTAATTTTAGAACAAATAACCTTCGCTTATGATATTATTCATTATTTATTTTTGATTATACCTACGCAAATACTTTTGTACCAAAGCATTTATAATATAACCTTTTTAGGATGTTTTTTTCTAAAATCACATTAGTACATATTCTTAAAGAGTTATTGATTTATATTGGTATGAGAGGTGTTGTTGCCCAGCTACAATTTATAATGTGAATTGAAAACTAAATTAGACGTAAATGATACACAATGAAAGTATTGTTTTCGTAAGGACTTTGTTGCAATCACTTAGGTAATAAATTGAAAATGCAATTTTTTGACATCAAAACGATGAATACACAAAAATAGATTGAATTCGGTAGAAATGAACGCGGCTTACTCGGCTTACATGAGTCAAACAAGCCTTAATTGCTCTAAACATGCCTTAACAGTAGAACAGGGACCTCACCTTTCACTTTTTGACCTTGGGAATTCCCAAGGCCGCCCACGTGTAGGACGTATTTCTGACCTTGCGATCGACCTCGGGTTTGGTTTTGGAGTTAGTCCAGGGGTTGACCCCAGAGTTGGCCTTGAACTGAAAATTGTATTCTAATGAAGGATCCTAGTCTTGCAAGACAGGATCCTGGTCGCGGGTTTCGCCCCTGCCATAAAAAAGTTTATTTTAATAATGGGGAGGAAGAATTAATAGACATGTAAAGATGATGACAAGTGCTTATCATAATAAAAAGATGTTATTTAATCTGTGTTTATTAGGGTATTACTCAACAAAACAATACAATTGCCTCGGATCGACCTGGCTACAAGGGGCGGTCAAGGTCGAAACAGACAGGCCCCGTTGCTGACGACTGTGCAAGGAATGAATGGCGAGTCGGTACGTGAAATGTTAGAGGTATGTATGGTAAAGAATTTCAAATTTCGAATGTAATGTATGAAAGACACCTTAATATTCTGTGTGTATCGTAGACAAAGCGCAAAGGAAAGGATGCTGTGGAGATGGAGGATGGCAGCCTGGCACTATGGTCAGGAGTTGAGACGGAAGTGCATGGCGCAAAAGGAGTTGGGGTGATCACAAGTGAAAGAGCGAAAAGATGTGTTAAACAGCACAAATTGGTATCTCCCCGGGTAATATGGGTTAGAATGAAGGTGGAGTTTCGAAAAATTTTTCTTATTGCATGCTATGCACCAGTGAATGGAGAAAGAGACCAGGAGCGTGAGAACTTCTGGAATGAAGTGGAGAACGTGTTGAACGTATGTAGGCCAAACGAAAGAGTAATTATATTGGGGGATATGAACGGATGGGTGGGTGTACAGACAGAACATACTGAACGCGTTCTAGAAAAGTTCGGAGACCACAGAATCAATGAGAAAGGTGAACACCTGCTGAACATATGTGTGAAGAGAAGCCTGTTTGTATCCAATACGTGGTTTAAACATAAAAATAAAAAAAAACCTGGTGAAAGACACACAAGTAATGCGCGGAGCGGAGTGTGGATCGGACCACTTTTTGGTTGTATCGAGAGTGTGTTTAGGGCAAAAGTGGGTGTGGAGAAGGAAAGCAAACGTAGTGCGAACGTCCAGAATTAGGGTTGACAAACTAGTGGATAATGGTGCGAGAATGAAATACGCAGATGCTGTGAATAAAGAGTTGAATATGAATGAAGCAGTGTGGAACGAACAAATAAAAGACACTGACGTTGAAAGTGCATGGATAAGCTTGAAAAACTCTGTTGTCAATTGTGCCGTGCGAATATGTGGAAGAGTGACTGTAGGTAGACAGAAGAAATGTGCTTGGTGGAATGAGTCGGTAAAAAAGGCAGTAAGTAAGAAAAAATATGCGTACATGGCAATGATTGCTGCAAATAATGAGACTGAGAAGAAACGATTGTATGAGGTGTACAGATTAAGAAACAAAGAAGCGAAGGAGCCAGTGAGAATAAGTAAAGAGGAAGTGATGGCTGTGGAAGGAGAGAAAATGCAGAATGATTTTGAGGGAAACAAAAAACTCTTCCGGAAATGGGTCAATACAAAACGTACCCAAAACAGAACGCTGCAGGAGTGATTAATGATAGACACGAAATAGTATGGGACGATTGTGAAGTGAGAAAATGCTGGCAAGAGTATTTCGGAAAGCTGTACAGTAGTGAGGAACGTAAGACTGAAGGGTTAAATAAGGAGAATATAGAAGAAATGATGAATGAAACTGAGAAGGATATTGGAATAAATGAGGTAGAGAAAACGGTAGGAAGGTTGAAAAACGGCAAGGGAGCAGGCGTAAATGAAATCACTGGTGAAATGCTCAAGTATGGTGGTGCAAAGCTTATACGAAGATTGCATGAATTATTCAATGTATGCCCTTATGTGTGGAAAAGTGTCGAGTGATTGGAAGAGCGCGATCATTGTACCATTGTATAAGGGTAAGGGGAACAAGAGTGATTGTAAGGATTACAGAGGAATAAGCTTGCTCAGCGTACCTGGTAAAGTATTTGGAAGAATACTGATTGATAGAGTACGAGAAACTACACAATCTAAGATGTGGGATGTGCAAGGTGACTTCATGCCAGGGAGAGGATGTGTCGATCAGATGGTTGCTCTCCAGCAGGTGATCGAACAGTGTTTAAAGGTAAAAAGGAAGTTGTACTGTACGTTTGTAGATCTGAAGAAAGCATATGACAGAGTGAATAGAGAGAAGCTGTGGGAGATATTAGATGAATATGGCGTAAATAAAGGTCTAATAAATGGAATAAGGGCAGTATACAACGGTAGTCGGGCATGTGTTAGGGTGTGAGTGAATGCTTTAATATTGAGCAAGGAGTGCGACAAGGCTGTGTGATGTCACCGTGGTTGTTCAATGTATACATGGATAAATGTCTTAGACAAGCATGTAACGATACAAATGGTGTAATGGTTGGTGACGTAAATGTACGACTCCTGGTGTATGCAGATGACACAGTCTTATTAAGTGACAGGGCGGATAAGCTGCAAACCGCTCTGAGGAAGTTTGATACAGTCTGTGAGAGCATGGACCTAAAGGTAAACGTGAACAAAACTAAGATTGTGGTGTTCAATCGGGAAGGTGGAAAGGAGAGTAGAGTATTTACTCTGCAAGATGAAATTGTGGAGCAAGTGGACGAGCTAGTATATCTCGGTAGAATGTTTACTGCAGATGGTACAATTGAGAGCGAGATTGGACGAAGGGTCAATGCTGGAAGGAAAGTGATTGGAAGTATGTGGACGATAATGAGAAATGAAAGCATGAGTCTAGCTGCGAAACGATCAATCTATAATGGCGTATTCGTCCCGTCAGTACTGTATGAAAGTGAGACATGGGTATGTCAAAAAAAAGCACGAAAGAAAAATAAATGCCGTGGGTATGAGATTTCTGAGAAGCGCATGTGGTAAAACGAGAAGGGACAAGATAAAAAATGAATGCGTAATGAGGGAGTGTGGTGAGGAAAAGACGATGATGGATAGATATAAAAGTTGTACATTACGTTGGTTTGGTCACATTGAGAGAATGAACAACGCAAGATTAACTAAACAAACATATGTGGGTGAGGTTAAGAGAAAGGCCCGGCCTGGTAGGCCGCGTAAAACTTGGCTGAATGTAGTAGAATCTATGATAAAGGAAAGAAACATAAGGAGTTCTAAAAACAAAAGGGCATGTCAGAGACTATGTATGAATCTTGCGGAAGCTAGAGAGGTATGCGGAGATAGGAAAGCATGGAGAAAGATTCTGAATGAAAAATAAATAAGAGGCAGGGACTGTTTTGCGTACCCCGCAAGGGAATGGCGTGAAGGTTAAGTTATTAGGACCAGTTGAGATTTTTATCAAAAATATCGCAAAGATATAAAAACCTAGACCTTAAACGATTATGTTCTACGCAATCTTTAAGGCTAAATTTAAGCGTTAACTCAAATTTTTCAATACCTGAATAACGACCTTGAGATTGTAAATAAAGTCACCTTCAACATAGAAACAGACGATTCATGCATAGTAATCGATGATATTTTGAGATGACCTTGTATTATAGATATTTTATAGAAGCCTTGAATTTTTTTTAAGTTAACATGCATCAAGGTTATTGATATTTTATAGAACCAGTCGTCCTTGGAATTTTTTAAGTTAACATGTATGTTATTTTATGCTATTAATATAATGCATGGTAAGGTGAGGTTAAAAACAATTAAGCATGAATGAAAATAGCTAAACCGTATTATTGATATAACTGACAGATGACCTTGGAGCTGACCTTGGCCCGATAAACTTGTATAAAATAAATAAATAATTCTCTTTATATGCTTTTATTTGTGCCTTATACTCAAACGGCAAAGTGTCCAAGTTCTCAATCCTTCGACGTTTAGAGTAACTTATTCTGTGCTGTTTAGATTCAGGTCTAGTTAATACATTGTAACATCTATCTCTAACTATTTTCCTACCGTAGGATTTGAACCTACGACCTGTACTTTGTTCTAGCAAAGTACAGGTCGTAGGTAATTTTTAATTACATATTTACTTTTGAACTTATTCGTTCATAACAAAACTTATAACATTATAACTGTAGTTTTACGGTGCAGTACTAACAAACTCAGCTATATAACTTCCTTCACCGTACGCCTCCAGCTCGTCGGTCATTTGACCAAGGAAATCTCCGCAAGTTGGATTCCAGTGGTCGGGTTTCGCCACAAATATGACACTGTCTATACCAATTTGAAAAAGTCCTTTGGCTTAGATACAACACTGCTCTAGGTTAAATTTTCACGTTGGCCAAACTTACCCCAAACAGAATTTAACATTAGCTTGACCAGGTATCTTAAACCGGGATTTTTCTTAATGTTCTTTTCGTCTAGTTGAATCCCGTCTTTATCATAATATTCCGTTATGTAACTCGTCTTCTCGGTTTCTGACGTACAATGGCTAGGCCATCCTGAACATTCCTGCTTGAGTTTCAGGAAATTATCGATATAACCACTAAACAGTCTATCCTGTTTCGTGATTTTGTCATATGTGGTTACTTCATACTCGCAAATCCCAAAAACATCCATAACTTTATAGTTGTTAGCGATACCCTTACTCAACTCGTCCGCTACAAATGTTCCAACAAAGCTGTGCTCTGGTTCACTATGCCTGCATTCTCTTTCATTTAGCTCAGCGCCGCAAGTAGTATATAACAAAAACATCAACTTGCCATGCATTTTTAGAGGCAAAACAGGATGATAGAGATCAGAGGGCGGTAGTACTCGAAATTGAACTAAACCCTCCACCGTGTCCAATGAAATGCTCTCACAATCTAAACCTACATGAATTTTCGAATGATCTACAGGATATTTACAGTATTTATTTACATAAAGGTATAATGAGCAGACGTCATAATACATTATTTTCTTGATAATACCGTCACACTTGTGATAGAGTTTGTTAGCATTAGTGCGACCACCGTAAAAAGCGTCTCGTGGATTTAAAGGTTCGTCTCCTTGACAGCCTAAATTCTGTATCAACGCTCTCAACTCATTGTTTGCAAGTATTAGTTTTTTAAAGTCGTATTCACGTATCTACGCTAGATTGTATCCGCGCTCGTATAGAAACTGAGATCGTGCAGCCGTGTTCTCGTTTCGGGCAAACATGGTTGTATTTACATTAAGCTTTGGATCAATATTGGCCTGGTTGGGGAAACACTCCTCACAGCCATGCCAATAGCATCCCCGAAAGTCGTAAACGGTATGTGATTCAGTGCAAGAACCGTCGACCTTAACACCTTCAGGTGTTCTAAACTCGCGAGCTTTTCCAGCATGCTGTATGGTCACTTGTTGTGAATGTTCCATCCAGCGTAACGACTGTATTGCGACTTTTGACTGTTTGTCGGCACGCCTGGTACCACCTTTTGGAATGAGACCGATTGTGATCTTTTTGAGGAAAAGTCTACGAAACACTTCATTGAAGGCGCTAGCAAACGTAGTTGACACCTTAAACGAATCAACTTTATTTTTGGTTGTGAAGATCGACTAGAAACCAATGCAACCGTTAACAAGGATCTTAACATCCATCAAGCAATACCTTATAATCTCTTCAATCATCTTGAAAACATAATTACTCTGGGCGGCGTGCCAATCTAAAAGTTTTTGCCGATCTTTCCCCGGCATCTGGTATGCGCAATAATATTCAAGCGGTGGCAGAGGACCCTCATAATTCTGATTCTCGGATGTGTTGAAGAGAAATGGAAAGTATCCTTTGGACTCGGGAAAATTGAAAGTTTTCCGAAATGCCGATAGTGGTGATAGAATGAAATTAAGGGAATTAATAAATCTTACATCGTCACATTGAATGGAAATTAGTTTTAGACCGTTGGAGGTGACTTTGGGTCTCCATCGGTTATTATTAGCTAGCATGCATCTAAGCACAACACACCCATCGCATCCCTTCATGTTATGCGCAATGCATGTAACTTTAAATTTTCGCGCTTTCTCGGCCACATACGACAGACACGATTCAACAGGATCTTCCCTGAAAATGTGCACTCTTTTGCTACACATCGGACATCGCTCAACCAATTTGTCATTGTATCGGATACAAACAGAGCAAACATTTCCGGCCACGCATAGATTGGGCTCATGCAGAAATCTATCATTGGTCCCCTCTTGCATGCATTCCAAATAGTAAAAGATAAACATAGATACTTTACCATCACCGTAGTCAACTCGAGCCTTGTTAACGGGCATATAGCAAAGATGTCCAACAGGTTTTTGGTCCTTGCACGTGAGGTCCATAAAAATCTCTCTTACAATCATTGCAAACAGTTTTAGGATTTTTAATGGGTCATGGAGGGTTTTGATAGCAACAAGGACACATATATACATTTAGCATGCCGATTTTTGTCATTACAACGTTTTCTACACTGTTCACAGTAATAGCCGCAGGTAAACGCCGATGTGAGGTTGGTAATTACGTTATAGTGCTCGTCTTCTAGTAAAAAATTTAAAACAGCTCTACCCGATTCCCTAGGACCCTCCAAATAAACCCAAGCACCTATACGCGTATTATAAACTACAATGGTATATGTGGTTAAATGGTTTTCAAATGATTGAATGTGCTCGTAACTGCCACCCTGACTAAGGTCTACATCACTGTTTTGGCAAAGCTACATAACTCGCTCTTGAAGTAAAGGACATCCCGTTTCCATGCTACTGCATATTGCATCGTTATTTCTAAATGCTATTGGTAACACTAGTGCGCGAGCTAAACAATTGTTTTCATTCATTGTCGTCGGTACAAGAATAATACCCGGTCATTTAACTTTACAAAAGTCTTCAAACTTTATCCCTGTCAAATTATTGCGTCCACAGCCAACAGATACCGTCACCCTATCCACATTTAAAACTAACAAGTGGCTCGAGAAAAAGCTAGCATTGCTCTGCATTACCTTTTCCAGTAACGACATTATCACTCTCACCGACAACTGGTCAACTCTTCTAAATGATACGCCAATTGGTTTGTCTGGGAAATTTGGATTCCTTAACGTGATACCGATACGTGCTGAAGGAGCTACACCCTTCACAATATATGTATGCAGTTCCTCATATGCACTCCCCAAAGAGATATGCGTTAAATGACATATAGGAAACGAAATGTTTGTTTTTACCTGCAGCCAGGTTAAGGAATTATCCTTGCATGTTTTGTCATTAAAGGTAAATCTCAGTGATTTACATGTGGTGTTGAATTTTCTTATAAATTTACTGTCTGATTCACCAATTATACGAATATAATCGAATCTTATTTGGGTAGAGGAAGGCCCGGCCTCATGTTGTTCCTGTGTAGATAGGCCTGAATCCAATTGGCCTTGCCATTGTAATGTACTCATTCACTAAGCGAAACAATAGAAAATTAAGACATACCGTTATCATATCCTCCGCTGCAGAAGTTTCCATCACTTCTTCATCATTGCCATAAAACATTTTCTCCATATTTACTTGAGCAGGGCTTTAACAAATAATAATTAAAACTTAAAAAATAAAAAACAGATATATAACTTACACTCCACCAACTCTCCGTACAGCCACCACAAAATAATCGTACTCTCAGCGAATCGATAGTATTCTCAAACACTACCTTATGATAAATTATATTCCACGCTTTATCAATAGTTCAGCTGTTAATAATACCCCATCACGGAACAGACCGAGAATATGATTTACATTTAAAGATTCCACAACGATGATGATGATGATATGCTGTTCAAAACAGAACTAAATTAACTAACTCAAATGTACGTTTTTATAGTAATCTTTCAGGGTCGAATTAAGTTGTTGAAATTAACAAGGCTAACTTCAAGGTTAGACCCATGGCCAACGCGACTTTAAAAGACTAATGCTTGCAAACGATGAGTTGAGAGCGTTTATACAGAATCTAGGCTGTCAAGATGACGAACCTGACGCTTTTTACGGTGGTCGCACTAATGCTAACAAACTACAATAAGTGTGACGGTATTAGTGAGAAAATAATGTATTATGACGTGTGCTCATTATATCCTTATGTAAATAAATACTGTAAATATCCTGTAGGTCATCCGAAAATTCATGTAGGTTTAGATTGTAAAAGCATTTAATTGGACACGGTGGAGGGTTCAGTTAAATGCCGATTACTACCGCCCTCTGATCTCTATCATCCTGTTTTGCTTCTAAAAATGAATGGCAAGTTGATGTTTTTGTTATGTAGGACTTGCCTAAATGAAACAGGGTGGGCTGTTTAGTGGTTATATCGATATCCTGAAACTGGAGCAGGAATGTTCAGGAAGAATAGAATACGAGAAGCATTCCAGAGTATTAATGTAGAAATGTTAAGAAATGTCAGTCGAGAATTTGAAGATCGACTGCAATGCTGTATTGATGTTTTCGGTGGACATTTTGAACGTTTATTATGAAATTAATTAATTTTATAAGAATTTTGTCTTAACAACTGAGGTTTTTTTAAATTTTTTATAATAATTTGTCACACTTTTATTTGTTCACGGCTAACTTGTTATAATAGAAATTTTCAAAAAAATCTCGTTCTGTTATTAAATTGAAAATATCTCAGAAATTAACGGTTTTAGTTATAGGGAGTGCTTAATAAAAATGAAAGAACATAAAGTGTATTTTCACTTTTTAAGATAAAATACAGGATGATTCATTTGAAAAAATTGACAAAATCATGTGTTCGAGTTTTGGCTCGATCTATAATCAATTGGTACACTAATAAAGAGTACTTTTTCGTAACACTGTAGCAATGTCAAAAAGTTATGCCTGGAAAAAAATATTGTTAGGTTGTTCTGTCTAGGGTATCCAGGACGTTGAAATGCGAATGATTTTCGTGTACAATTCACCATAACTTTTGAAATACCCTGTATAACGTAATGAAACCTTATATTGGAAGTATGGGGGAGATGATCTTAATCTAAATTTTAAATAATATATAGGGTATCCCATTTAAAAAAAAAGTATGTTTGGTTCACCCTGGTAATATGTCACACCCTGTAAATACAAAAATAATTTTATAATGTGAAGTTTGAAGTTGCCTATAATTTTTGTAAATAACTTTTTTTTGATATCCCCTTTAATAACGGATATATCGTACTTCGACACACTAATGCCGCACCCTGTATGTACAGGGTGATTTCACTTTAATACGCCTAATTTTAGGAGCGGATTCGTTATTGAAAAATAACTAAGTTTGCCACATAAACAACATTCTTTGAACGCTTCGTTTTCGAGATACAGGGTCTTAAACTTTCCATAAAAATAACCATTTTTTTTAAATATTGGTTCATTAAAATCATTCAAAATTTTAGGTGGTATTTCTAATAATTTTATTTTTTTTATTTCGATAGATTAGCCAGTGCCAGAGAAACGGGGTTGTCATTACCTTTTTCCAAAAAAAAAAAACTTGTACAGCACTGACGTTTTTTCTCATTGATAGGAAATTTTTGAATTTCGCGATCATTTTTAAGTAATTTGGTATAAAGGTATTTTTTTGATAAAATGTACCAATTTCGAGTTATTTGCTATTTTGTGCGAAGCTACATACGCATTTATTAATTTAAGTTTAGCAAATGAAATAATTTAAACTTAATTTTTTTTATTTTACCAAATTCAAATTTTCAACGTTTTCCAGGCAATAGAAAAAAAATACATTTTGAGGAATTTATATGCCCATGTGTGAGACCGTGTTTTCAACCCTTATTTTTTACACACCCACGTGTGAGACCGTATTTTGAATCCTTTCTTTTTCATCCCTAATTAAAGCTTTGATTTTTAATGGCATACGTGAAGGACCGTATTTATTACCCTTATTTTGAGATGATGATCTTTAATTATTTTTATTAATTAATTATCCTAGGGAAATTCTTAATCTGATAGCTTTAAGATGATTATGATCTTTAATTATTTTTATTAATTAATTATTTTTACCCCCTGGGAAATGATGTAAAAGATAGTTTATTTAATTTTGTGTTTTACTATTAACATTTATTAGAACTTGTTTATCAGATATTATTTAAAGAATTGATTAGATAAAATAATCACGTGCACATTGACTGTATTTTTTTGATCAAATGAGGTTGTTATTACATTTATTTTAATGCCTATCTACAGGTTGTATTTAGGGTGGGGCTGGTCTAGGGTTAATCTTAGGGTTATTTTGGTGGTATTAAGGTCCTTCTAGCTATATTAAGAACAGTGCATACAATGCTGGAAATTGCATAATTAATAAGATATTATTATTAAAATTATCGACCCTATTGCTTTAAAATGGCCACATGCTATTGGGTGATCTTTTAACTAAAACGTTGTATTTGTAATAAGGAGATTCTTGTAAGACACGTGTAGGGCTTCGCAACTTGTTCTCAGGCCTTAGCCCCCTGACCGGAGATGGTGTGGGAACCTAACCTTATAAGACAAGTGTAGAGCTTAGCTCCTATCGTGGCCCCTTGATGCAATTGTATGTTGTTCTAACTTAATCTTACAGCTGTAGGCCTTCGACCCGTCATACAAAAATTGTATTCCAATAAGGAGGTTCTTGTAAGGTAGGACCTGTATCAGAGTCGGCGCCCTGGCCCCTTTGAGTAAAAATTGATTTTAGAGCCATCTAGTGGCGTATAGACTAACGAACATTTTCTGAAGCTGATAATGCACACCTCTCTCTTGCTCTATCGTGTTTCTTCCTCCCTCTCTCTCTATCACACACACACACACACACACAAACAAATCAATTAATTAATCAATCTCAAACAAATCACGTTCGATCATCAGATAAAACTCAATCAATCAACCGAAATTATGTCTTACAGTTCGCGGAAAACAGATTACAGTTCAAACTGAATGCATTCAAGTGTAATTAAATATATAAATAATTTCTACCCTAATGCAATGATGTATATGTATAGGCAGATCCTCTAAACAGCCACCACCTATACATTAGGAACATCATATTTGCATGTTTAATTACATACACACAAAACTATTTCATTGTAACGTGTTCATTAACAGTTGTAAAACCCATTAAAAAGTAATAATTACTTATATATATATATAACAGAGTTAAATTAAAATTAACATGTTTTTAAGAATATCAGGTTGATACAACGGAAACAAAAGGCAAAAGGTTTTAATGGTTTATTATTATATAGGTGAATTAACAATAACTATAAGTTTAAAATCCGTGCGTACCTACTATTCTGTAGAGCTGATCTTATGAGGTTAACCTGTGTAATAATACATTTAAAAAATCTTTATCGGCATTTTTGTTAGCAATATCAGGTAAAAAACATATATTAAAAATAATACGCTCACCTTTAGAAGTTTTTCCTTCAACGCTGCCATATGTTAAACTGAAATTTTTTATACAACGTACCTCACTAAAACACGCTTTGTGAATGTCTGAATATTAACACTCGATTACATACCGGACATTAACTATTTAGAAAGTAATACAGAAAAACCTGAATTTGTATTTAACAATTATGTTGTACTTACAAAAAATTTACATTCAAAAACAAATATTTTAAAAAACGTCTAATACCACTAATGTTGCATCATAATAATAAAAACTCATTAAACAGTGATTACACATTAAATACATTTAAAATATGTTAACTTTTATACTACGTCTATTATTACATAGAGATGAGATTATTCTTAAATTTAATTGATTTCGATAGAGCTCTGGAAATACTACAACCGTTCGAAATCATGCTTCTTCTCTCGACATCAAAAAAGCTATACTAATGATATGTATACATTAAGTAAGCATAATAGAGGATACAGCTACATTGCTAACGATTATTGATGTTTTTTGCATGAGATTTTTTTAATGAGACAGCTTCGCAGGTATTTTTTAAGAAAAGCTATACACATCTCATGAGATCAAACGAGATTTTTGATATACAATCACCGCATCGTCTTCACCTTGAACGATTATACTGTAACAACCTATAAAAGTAGCTAATAACCCTAATAGTTTTATCAGACATTATCACATGGACACGAGGTTAGCCCTAAATTAACTGGTTTCAACACGACTCTGGAAATGCTGCACACATTTCAAATCTTTCAGCTCGTTCGCAGAAGTTGTACCGTATTCACTTCCTTCAATTTTTATCTGCATTCTGTTTCGAGACTGTAATACGTTTTCTAATACATAAACAGAATCTTCAATACTGTGATACGTGTAGCAGCAAAACACATTAGCTAGTTAGTTTAACCTCTATATTACTTTACATGCATGCCTGATCTTATCATAAATAAATAGATCTGTCAAAAAAAGCTAATTAAACATAACTCCATGGACTGGGTATAGCAAGCAACGTTGCCAATTATAGCTTTTAGTCAACACAATAGTGCCTACAACTACATACAATCGACTATCACTGCTTTAGCACGAGGATCAAACGAAAAACACGCATGCACGCACGCTAGCTCGCACGTACGCACGCACGCATGCACGTACGCACGCTCGCATGTACGTACGCTCACACGTAAGCACGCCCGCACGCACGTACGTACGCTCGCACGCACACACACACACACACACGAGAGCGCGAAAACACGCAAACGCGAAAAACACACTAACACAAAAAAAAAACGCAAACACGCTAACACAAAAACACACAAACGAAAAACGCTACCACGAAAACACGCTAACACAAAAAATACGCAAACGCAAAGACATACAAAGGCGAAAAAACGTAAAAACGAAAACACGCAAATACGAAAACACGCCAACACAAAAAACAAGCAAAACGAAAACACGCTAAAGCGAAAAAAAACTTGTAAACTTGCAAACATGAATCAAGATGGTAGAGCACCGTTAGGAAAAAAACAAGTTTATTAACAAAATTGAAGGAAAGCTTAACGTTTGAAAATATATTATTGTATGTTATGTTGTAATAACTTATTAACAAGTCAGTAAAATCTCTAATGTCCGCTGATGTTGGCCATAAACAGGAGAATACATTATAGTAATGGTCACTCGATGACAGTTACACTTTAAAGAGCGAAACACACCAGAAACGAGAACGCAGCTAGCCTTGAGTCTTGTGCGCAAGCGTGCTCGTCAATGTTAGGGTAGAAACGGTTATCTTCGGGGGATGTCTGAATTATTGAGCTAACCACACTCTAACGTAGCCCCTAGAGGCATGTTTATAAATCTAAACGCCTCTTTTATGGTCGAGGTATTTTCTCCTAAGACCGTCTCGAATAGGATTTGAACCTACGACCTGTACTTTGCTAGAGTACCGCGCTAACCAACTGCGCCATCAAGGTTCAAGCATCAATCGATGTAAATTTTGTCTTTATGTATGTAGAACTAATTTAAATTCTAAATATATCATATTGTTAAGAGCGTATTCTTATCACTAGCTCCCAAAACAAAAATCATATCAACCATCTCGGCTTGCGAAAAATTCATTATTTTCAATTTTAATTCAAGTTTTAAATCAATTTGCAATAAAATACACTAATGCATCACACAAATTATCAACTGACAATAATTAATGACGTTTCTGATGATCTCTATTATTTTTATATGCCACGCCTCGCCGTCACGGCCAACTAACAACAAAACTTGAAAGCCGTATATTTTACAATAAAAATGTCATTATTTCAAAAACTACAATTTTTTGGAATATACACTCTTATACAAAGTCACCCTTATTTTTAATGCTAAATAAGATAGAATTAAAAAAATAGGGGTTTCCATTAAAAAAAAATGACTATAGGTTTTTTTGAATCTACTTTTTATTGTCCATTTTTGATCACCCTGTATGAATGTATTACAAAAATATCGCCCATTAGCGTAGGTCCCCATTTCCAAGGAAACCAACCATAACTAATTGATAAAGGCTTCGTTTAGAAAAGATTTCCATCTATGTTTTGGCCTGCAAACGTCATTTTTGACAAAGAATTTGAAGTTTGTCAAAAACGGTTAGACTTAGGTATAGGACATTATACATAAAATGTGTCTAAAATTGTATGTAGAATCTAAATATGTAATAATATATAGGGCTTTCTATTTAAATAAATTCAAAATTACTTGTAAGCTTTTATGATCTACCCTGTATCATTAAAAATATTTTTGGAATACGCACCAGAACATATCTTACAACTTTTGTAATTAATTTTTTGTTGTCTCTTTAAATAAAGGAGTTATAGGACTTTGTCACACTAATGCGCCACCCTGTATATATATATATATATATATATATATATATATATATATATATATATATATATATATATATATAGAAGTCAAATCTAAATCGCAATTCTCTCAATTATATTCTAAATGCTAGACAAATTAAGCATGTCTACAAAATATATCTCCGGTCATTGTACTGCAGCGACAATGGCCAAATTTGTTATAGCAATGCAGCATTTCATACTATGTACAGACTTTCCCAATTCATCTGTTATGGCCTTTATTGTGGCAAGTAATCTCAACAACCATTCCCTTCCATTGTAGGTACCTTGCTTTTATGTTCAGTTCAAAGGTGCTGGATACTAGTGCACTCACAAAGAAACAGCTTCATCTCTGAATTCAGAAGTTTTTAAAGGATTAATTAATTTTATTGCAGAATTGGATGTTGTGTTAAAAAACCATTTAGAAAATGCCTTATTGTGTAAGGGCACATCGAAGATGGTCCAAAATGAATTGCTGCAAGTTATGTTAGAAGTGTGTCATAAACAAATTTCAAAACAAATTAAAGAAGCTGTTATATCAGATGGCCATTAGTTACTGCTATGTGCTCAAGGGTAAACTAGTAGAACGATTTTAGAGTTTTCTTTCACCTCCACCGTATGATACCAAAACACTTCTTGTTCGCTTTCAGAATTAAAAAAACGTAAATTGGATGGTAATGTTTCAAAATTAGATACACAAACTTATATTGAGGCTTCTGTTATGTCTGGTTCTTGGTGCGCAAAACATAATGAAGGAAATGTTTCTAACGTCGAGTATGTTAATTGTTATACCAATCAAGAGAACCTGATTATGAGTAAAGCTGTTTCAAGAAATTGAAATAGAATTTTCTTTTCACATTTTCAAGGCATATACCTTCTTTTTCTCTTAACCCTCAACGAACAGCAGTTTCACATGCAGTGGTAAAAAAAGTTTAGCTAGCTAATTACATGGAATTTTATGTTAAGGAGCGTGACAAGTATATTTGATTATTCAATGCAAGGATATAATATTATTATTTAAAAAAACCCTGACACCAAAAAACCTCTAAAAAGTAAAAAAATTTAAATCACAGCTAAGAACACTCTCGATTAAGTCACCTTTCAAACAAAAAAATTAAACCAAAAACGGTTCGTTTGGGAACTACGATGCCACAAACACACACGCTAAAATTATAACACCCCTCGTTTTTGTCGTGGGTTTAACAAGTAAAACTTTATAACACCTCTCTTTTTACATCAGGGGTTAAACAACTTTCTTCAATCATAGCTAAGAACACTCTTGATTAACTCACCTTTCAAATAAAAAAAACCAATCAAAATTGGTTCATCCATTTGGGAGCTACAACAGACATGCGTTAAACTTAGAACAATCTCTTTTTTTCAGGCTTAAAAAATAACCAGGTGTAACATTTCATGTCACATTGATATGTTGTTCACATGCATTCAGTGTGAATTTCTCATAATTCATTACATTATTGTCAAATTTGTATGCAAGGGATTACTTGTAGCTCATTTTATTTCTAAAAGTGTTTTTAAACGATTAATTGAATATAGTTTTGATTAATTGTCCAAATCATCTGAAATACTGTTCATAAGATCTGTTATTGTAAGGTATTTCAACACTAGGCTATACTTTTACAGGACTAAAAATAAGAAGGCAAAGTTCTACTTTTTAAAGGAAATAAATACCAGAGGGTACCCAAAAAACCGGAATAGCTCTACTGTGGGCGGAGCTTGTGCAGAATGAATTTCTCCCACTAGGTGTGTGTATCGCCACTCATCGCCAATTCAGTACAGCCTGGTTCGTTGACCTGCTTTGTTCTGTTCATTTGTAGTGATAGTTTTTGCTAGTGTTGTTTTGTGCTCTTTTCGTTTTTCATGTTGGCAAGTTTGAATGAACGTGCGGCTGTGAAATTTTGCTTCTTGCTTGGTAAAAATGCCGCTGAAACTGTTTTAATGTTGAAAGCAGCTTACAAAGATGATGCTATGGGAAAAACTCAAGCGTACGAGTGGTTCGCTCGGTTTAAAAATGGTGACGTCTATTTATGACAAACCTCGCTCCTGACGTTCATCAAATGTCCAAACAGACGAAAATGTGGTGAAAATTAAATAAATTGTGCTCACAGACCGTCGACTAACCATTGATCAAATGTCAGAGATTAGTGCTAATCTTGGAGCACAGTTCAGCGTGTTTTAACTGAGGATTTGGGAATGAAAAGGGTCGCTACCAAGTTTGTGCCTCGGGTTCTGGGTGACAATCAAAAAGAACGTCGAGTTGAAACATGTCGTGCTTTGAAAGGGCAGCTTGAAACTGATCCAGATTTCCTGTCGAAAGGTCGTTACTGGTGATAAACAGTGGTGCTACGGTTACAACCCAGAAACAAAGCAACAAACAAGCCAATGGTAGACATCATTGTCGCCCCGTCCAAAGAAAGGTCGTCAAATCAACTCATTAGCTTTTTTGATGTGAAGGAGGTAGTTCGTTCAGAGTTTGTTCTACCAGGCCAGATCGTTAATCAAGCTTTTTATTTGGAAGTTTTAAGCGTAACAATGTTCGTCAAAACAGATCCAATTTGTGGCAGACAAGGGACTGGTTTTTCCACCATGATAACATACCTGCACACACAGTCATCTCTGTTCAACGGTTATTATATATAATAACCCACGCACCTCACTCACCTGATGTGGTGTGTGATTTTTTTCTTAATGCCATGAATGAAAAGGGGAATGGAAGGACTCAGATTCGACAATGTTGATGATGTCAAGAAAAAAAATGAGGGAAAAGCTGACATCATTACTGAAAAAAGTACAAAAAATGTTTCAAACAGTAGAAACACTAATGAGACAAATGTATCAAGTGTAATGGAGAGTAATTTGAAGGAGATAAGTTTATGTAAAAAATTCAAATACATAGCGTTTAAAGAATAATTCTGTTTTTTTTGTACCCCCTAATATATACGTATTTAAATTAAATATTTTCAATGTCTACATTATACTCATTTACATTGGCCAAATAATTCTTTGCATAATTAATGAAAAAATTGGTCCAAACGATATATACATAATCTGTATCTTGAAAAAAGTGTTAATGAGAATTAGCAATTTATTGCAATTTCCAGGTACGGATCTGTAAAAGCGGTCGGATTTATAAGACAATAAGCCTCACCTAAAATGCCTGTTTACCTTCCAACCTACATATGTAAATATAGAAGGTTATGCAACCGACTTTTTCTGCACTTATTAGCTCATTTTATGTTTCGTCAAAGTCCGCCATGATGTCCCTGTGTGTGTTTGGATGTGTGAATGTATGTTAGCATCTACTTTTTGATACGACGCGTAATTTAGCAGCAAAAAATTTCTAAGGTACAATTTAAGTGTAAGATCAATTTTTTTCAATACCTGAATAACGATTAACGAAATATACTAACATATTTTTTTGTACAAAATTTAATTTTACACACTTTTCCTTATAAAGTTTCTTAATATAAAGCGAAATAAGTCTAAAAATTAAATAAATATGATTGAAAATACTTCAACTGTATTATCGATATTTTTATAGAACAGGGTGGCCTTGGAATTTTGTTTAAGTTAGTATCGAAGATATCTATTAGCCTCTATCTGACATAAAGTTTTAAACATCTATCTGACATACATTATTGTTTTTGTTTTTACACTGTTGGCTATTTTCGTAATGAACATATTAAAAAAGAGGTTGCATTATTATCCTAAAAAAATTGTTATTAAAATTATTTCATTTGTTCATATTTTCACTTTGTAGGTTGGAAGGTTGTGTGGTTTCACATCCGATATTTTTCTTTCATAATATAAAGCTACTCTCCCTTTATACAAACTCAATATATTAATGTTCAAGGTAACATCAAATTACACTGCTTTGGGACTTTCTCTAATTGTTATTAATATTATTTCATTTCTTCATATTTTCACTTTGTAGGTTGGAAGATCGTGTGGTTCCACATCCGATATTTTTCTTTCATAATATAAAGCTACTCTCCCTTTATACAAACTCAATATATTAATGTTCAAGGTAACATCAAATTACACTGCTTTGGGACTTTCTCTTTTTGACTGAGGTATTACCATAATCTCCCTAGATTCCAGGACGTATCATAATCAAAAACAAATTGGAATGCAGTATAGTACTTATAAATTAATTGAGCTACAATTCCAATATTATATTTTTATGGCGCATAGATTAACATCGTTATTTTGTTAAAACTTTCACCTTGGTGCCAACATAAACTCACAATCCAAATTAACAGTACAATCATATCTTCAAAATGTCAACTTCAAAAATAGTCATTCTTCAACTTTCCATAATTGGAATATTTAATTGTCTTTAACAAAACATACATAATACATAAATTATAATCTAGAAAAATATGACTGATAAACCATTCCAACTGAAGTAGTGGCAAAGTAAAGGAAACAACACCACCATGATGCAAAACCAAAAAGTCCACGAAAAACGACAGCATTAAAAACCTAAAATAAAGAAACAATATTAAAACTAAAACTCGAAAACTACTCACTGATTTTATATCTTCAACACTCATGTGAAATTCTTGTGCAGATTTTAGTAATGTTTGACTTGAGCTATCAATATTCTCAACAAAATTGGGCTTACTGTCTGCAAGGCAGCTTCCTTCATCATCGTATAAACCACTCCATGAAAAACCACCCAAAGTTTTATACATAAATATTAAGTTTAGACACACTATAAGTGGTATAACATACTGCAAAGTGGCTACACATAAATAATAAAATACTGCAGCTACCTACAACAATATTTCAACTCGCTTTCTATTTACGTTTTTCCTACCCTTTTTTGTAAATCAACATTTGTTATTCGCCCTGCTTCTTTTTTTTGTTCTTCTATTCTGTGATATGCCATATCTAAATATGCTTGTAAATACCATGGAGTTAAACTCAGTTTAACTAGCATTGTTACAATGACGGCAACAAATCTTAAAGATTCAAAGGTATGAGAATGTAACCTAAAACCTGAAATTTTTTTAAACTATATTCTGTAAAAGAAAACTTACAATGGTTCAGAAAAGCTTGAAAACGTTCTAATGGTTAAGTAGTTTCGACTTACTGGTTTTATCCACAAAATTACCAATATAAAGGGCAGAACAAAACTCAAGTTCAACATCAATTTTAGAAGTTTATTGTCTTTGAAATATCTATAACATACACACAATTAATACATTCCATTAACACAATTAACTATCTAATTTTAGTGATAGTACAGTTCTAAAGACCATCTTCATTTAACTTAATAGTGATATTATCAAGGACACTCTATACTATATTCAAGATGTTTTAGCCGTCGCTCATTGTTACAAAAATAATAAGCAAAAGATATTATAAGTACCATATTGATTTTTCCTAAAAGAAAGGATAAAGTTACTTCCTTGTGCAAAAATAAGTGACAAGTTTGGGGAATGGGACGCATAAAACTTCTTTCTTTCTAATGGAATTCCCTGCATATTATATAATAACTGAACTTGTGTGATAAACTCAATTTGTGATAATCTTACTAATAAATAAATATAACGAGTTTCTAAATATTTTGTCTTTGTTTTCTCAAATAATCACAACATAAAAGAAAAGGAAAAGGCCAGGTATTTCATTTCCTCCCCAAGGGGGAGGGCGGGCTGCTCGAGCTTTCCGAGCTCCTTCAGCCACAATCTTGGATTCCCAGCATACATACATACATTACGTATATATGTATGATGGGATTAAGGATGGGTGTGGTCAGGATAGGATCGGAAGGAACGGAGTTAGGGTTCTGAGGGGGAAAATACTACCCCAGCATTTGCCTAAGTAACCGCATATGGTGTGCGTATACGCAGAAATCATGCCGCTACGTGTGTATGAGGAAAACCCCCTGTAAAAACCTCATACAAGATAGACGGTAACGGGAATAGAACCCATTACCTCCCGAATGCTAAGCAGGTTGTGTCACCACTACGCTATCAGCTCGGTCAACATAAAAATAATAATCTGACAATTTGTTTTTAACAATTAACTAACTAACTACCTTCGTCTACTACCATTGTATATATTACCGTAGTTTCGGTCTAACCTGACATCTTCATTGACCTCAATCATGGTAATATTAACAATCATTATTAAAACAACTAATATAAAGGCGAGACGGTTCATCCAAAGTTATTCACTGTCAATAAATGGCAGTGAAAGATGACCTGTGAACGACTTTTTCTATTTACATGTTAAATGTAAAGTGAATGTGAAGTGGATACTGTTATGTACATTTTCTAACGATGTCGCGGAGACAAGTCGTGCGTGTTGGAGTTTCCTTGACCATAGATTGTTCGATTAAAGAGCTAGAGTTACTCAAAAGAAAAAACAAAGGAAACGTCGAAGTGTGTAGGTGCGATCATGGATAGCCAGAAGAGGTAACAAAGGAGTTTCAAACTCATTATTGGTCGAGTTAGCAGACGATAAATATTCGTATAGAAATCACCGTAGAATAAGTGAAAGTCAATTTGAAGAATTACTTGAAAAAAGTTTTCCGTTAATTCAGAAGCAGAATACTTTAATGCGAGACGCTATACCAGGACGAGTAAAACTGCAAATTGTACTGAAGTTTCTCGCTACTGGCGATTCCTTTGGTTCTTTGGAATATCTGTATAGAGTACCGCGATGTACAATATCATACTTTTTTTGAAGAAGTATACGAAACTATGGACTGTACCATTGAGTAATTTACTCAATGACTGTACTAAAAGATTTGATTCAGGTAGGTATTCAATTATACCATAATTAGTATCGTATATAGGTCGATGATGATGATTATATGTTTAATTTAAGGATCTGCGAGATTGTTAGGGTTTTTTGAGGTCTTAATTTTGCAATTGAGTACGTTTTTTCCACATGTTGGTTTTTGTCGAAAATAGTTTTTTTTCAGTATCATAGTCAACGTTTAATAAAATAAATAAATAACCCCTTAAAAATTTCGTAGACTTAAGCTTTAGGTAGTCTTTTCACAATAAGATGGTTTATTTTCATTAGAATAAAAAAAACAATTACCTAGATATTGAATATTTATTTACTAGTAGTAATAGACAAAACTAATTAAACAGTACCACATAGTCGGTCAGGGTGTACCCTTAGGTAGTCTTTTCACAATAATATGCTCCTAACATCTGTGTGAAGAATATTGTCTGAAGTATATAAATGTATTCCAATGTTGATCTGGGGACAGATCAAATTGAGTTGGCGATGGCGACAACTCAATGCCATAGTTAGAGGCATTGGAATTACTACTTCTAGAATGTTTGATTGCAAACGTAGGTGAATGTATTATAATGGCAGAAAGGCGCTCCTGTACCATCACAGATAGTAATTTTTCTTGATAAAGCAAGGCTCTTTCTAAAGGCATTTTTTTCAATAGAATCGCCAGACTCCCACAAAGCACATCAAATTCGATTTCTTGGTCTTCTTCATTTATTGCTCTTAATTCTCTAAAATCTGTATCGATTGAAGTAACATTTAGCCTTTTCTACTATTAGGAGCTCTAGGAGTTGGTTGTCTACCACCAGTTACGTGAGACAAGTACTCCTTGGGTGTTTGGGGTTGCAGGGAGTGATTGTCTGCCACCAGTTGCTTGACAACTTTCGGCAAGTAGTCCTTGGGTATTTGGGGTTGTGCCAATTGGTTGTCTGCTCTCAGTTAGTTGAGAACATTCAGCAACTGCTCCCAGAAATTGCTCATTATCATCAGTATGTATATTTCCTGCGCTTTCTATCTGCCACTGTTCTCTGTCAGCCTTTGTTTCTGATAACTGGTTGGTACGTATAGTGTTGTCCTGAAATAAAAAAGTATATGTTTCAGGTACCTCAACGTGAAGAACAATGGAGGAAAATAATAGATGACTACTACAAGATATGGAACTTTCCAAATCGCTGCGGTGCTATGGATGGCAAGCTGGTTAATATTCGATGCCCGCAAAGTTGTGGTTCTTACTTTTACGACTACAAAAAGAATTTCAGTATCATATTACTTGCTATAGTAGTGCAAATTACAATTTCATATACATAGATGGAAGAGCTAATGATGCTTTTGTTTATGAAAAGTCCACATTTAAGAAAGCTTTGTCAATGAAGGTTTAATCGTGGCAGATGATGCGTTCCGTTTGATAACAAAGATTATGAAGCCGTATAAGAGGAAAGATTTCAGCGGAAGAGAAAAGATATTAGTTACCGATTAACGAAAGCAAGACGTGTAGTCGCAAATTCTTTTCGAATACTGGTGACAAAGTTAGAGTCTATGAACAATCCATTCCATCATCTGTGAAAAAGGTTGAAGACATAGTAAAAGCGACTTGCCTTGCATAACTGGCTCAGAAAATCTAATCAAAGTTCTCTGAATCAATATTCCCATGAAAGAGAAGACTGGGAAATGGGGAACATAATTCCAGGAGAATGGCGTGAAGTACAAGCTAATGTATTCAGTAATTTACCCTCCTATAGAGCTGGAAACCACAGTGACATTGCTCGCAGACTGAGAAATATCTTTTCCACCACTGATTCTGTCCCTTGGCAATGGAACATGATTTAAATAAATGTATACATTTAGTGACATGGAAATTGCAACACCAAGAAGGGGTAGGAATTTTTTGACCAAACTTGACAGAAACGTTAAACTACTAAAAGGTAGCAATTGATTAAAATTTCATTCATATGGAACAAGTGGTAATGGCTTATCTAACAGTTCGTTCAGTTTTTTCGAACAATTTTGTCAGGTGTATATTGTGCAATATTGTGTTCAGTTCTTTATTGTTTTCGCTTGTGATTGTTTGCTTTGAGAGTGTGATCATGTCTAGAGTGCGCCAACCTGGAAATTACCGTCATTTAAGCGAATTCGGCAGAGGTCGTATTGTTGGTTTGTGCGAAGAGGAACCGGGGGACGAAGAAGAGCGAATGAGGTGCAGGATAGCCATCTTCAACTTATGGCAACAAGAGATCGATTCTCAAGTACCAGATCAATTGCCGTTTAATGGTTAGCTAATGAAGATCGTCCTGAAGCCTTCAAACGGTTTACCGCGGAATCAGAGCTTTCGGCTTACAATCCTATCGGCCACACCTTGTGTTACCACTAATGGCTCAACATCGACGGCAACGTTTGGAGTGGTGTAGGTTGCGACTGCACTAGAACCAATAGTGGCATAGGGCGGTGTTCACTGGTGCAACCCGGTTTTGTTTGGGGATGCATGATGGCGGTATAAGGGACAGACGAAGACGTGCGGAACGTCGAAATGTTGAAATTTCTGTTGCGAGGCATGTGCAACAAACCGTAGGGATTATAGTATGGGGTGCTATAACTTATGGGAGTAGGTCTCGTTTGATTTCATTCAAGGCAATATGAACGCCCAACGATATGTGGATGAGGTGGTAGAACCCCGTATTCTTCCATTTCTTCAGCAGTTAGTAGATCCCACTTTTATAGCAGGATAATGCCGTCCCCACATTGCAAGACGTTCTTTGGACCGATTTGCAAAGGCTAATGTTAATCTCTTGCCATTTCCACCCGGATCTCCCGCCCTTTCGCACAGCGAGCTTGTTTGGGACATTATAGGGAGAAGACAGAATCTTACAGCATACTCGGTATACGCTGCAAGCTCTACATCACGAATTACAGGTTACTTGGGACACAATACCTCAAGAGGACATCGACCATCTGTTAGAATCGATGCCACGACGTGTGGAGGAGTGTGTAACCCACGAGGGGGGGAGCATTATTAATAAAAATTATATTTATATTTTGTTCTTTTTCTTTGAAACTTTAATCAATTGCTACCTTTTAGTAGCTAAAAGTTTTTGCCAAGTTTGGTCAAAAAATTCCTACTCCTTGGTGTTGCAATTTCCAGGTTACTGAGTATACCTATTATTACCATTACTTTGTATTATTTACTCATCAATCATTAACTTTGTAATGTTTGTGACTGGTAATAAAGAAAATTGGAAACTTTAAAATAGGTAAATTTACTTATTATATTCAAAAGTAAATATAGGTAAGTAGGCACTTAAGCGATTTGATGTACTATTTCGTTGATTGCATATGCCATATAAAAACTCGTCGACTTGATCGTACCATTAGGTACATATTTTAGGGACATAGATTTTGTCAGTGGAACATCAATTTTTTGTAGAATTCCTAACTTTTGCTGCCTTGGCACAGTATTTAGTGTGAATAGTGTTCATTTTTAATTTTATGTCTTCTTCAGTGACGCCTTCTATATTTAAATCATTTTTTATAGACGTAATTGCATTTGCACGCTTGTTGCGATCCTTATAAATCGCCAATCCGTGGTTTCATAGAAATTCATGGCGCTTATAATTTTCTATTCTATACTGCCATGTGCCCAATCACGCCATTTATAAACTATGTTTACTTTAAGAAAACAAAATTTATGTTTGTATACATACAAACTAGTATCTTGACACAACTTGCCGCAACATTTCTGCCAAACATATGAGCGCCGCTTGTTTACCTTTACACGCTTCACTTGTCGATCATTTTCGATGAACGATGACCGATGCAAGAGCGATACCGATGAAAATCGACGGGCGGCTAGTGACTTTATCACAAAGGTACATCAATTGTGAAAGATGAAACGTCTTATTTAGACATTTTATTCTCGATGCTTCAGCGATGAAACATCGAAAATGAAAGCATTATTGAACCGTCTAATTCCGACTTAAAATTAGCAATTAACATAATCATAACATAAAACATAAATAAATGTCCAATTGCCTTAAATTGCCATAAATCATAATCAAAATAAAGAAAAGCATCTCTTAACATACTAGTATTTAATTTTCTAAAATCAACACACATACGTAAATTTACATTCCGTTTAGGCACCAACACAATAGATGAAGCATATTCAGAATTACTATGTTGAATAATACCACTTGATAATAAATCAATAATTATTTTATTAACCTTTTCCTTTTCAGCAAAAGAAAACGTCCAGGACGAAAAAAAAAAAACTTGATTGGGTTTCACACGAATAGTTATTTCGTAATTAGTTTCAGGATGTTCTGGCCTTTCAGCATATAACAGTTGATTAAGATCATGCATAAATTGTTTTCTAAATTCTGGATCTAAACCGGGATTAACATCTAACTCCTTTTCATTAGAAGTGTCTAAATCTACATGCAAAAGCTAGTCTTCAAATTTTTATGAAATTTTTACATTTTCATCAAACTTAACATTCAACTTATTATAAACTATAAAATTTCGTCCTACTTTATTGTGTTATCTGGCACGATGTAAAAATAAATATTAACTTTCAAAGCACAATTTGAATCTAATAATGGTTCGTTTTAAATCTTCCTACAAAACCTAAAACTGAACCATTTAAACCCTGAAAACACTGATTTACTTTTATTTATTATTTATTATTATTTATTTATTATTGTTTATTAATATTTTTATTAATTAATTTTTCTGGAATTAAAGATTGGCATTAAAGTGAAATTGGACTACCAGTATCTACAATTGACATAATTTTCATTGGTTATCCCCAATACCAACTTTAATTCTACCTGATAAGATGGTACAATATCAATATAATTTGTAGTAAACTATCAACTCATACCTTTGGACGGCTCAGAAAATTGTTACTGTTTCCAATATTATCTATACAGACCCGAGATGTACGAGCACTATTCTTCGGATAAAACCGTTGCTGGTAATTCATTGAACCGCATATAAAACAACTCTTCGGTTTAGGACAAGACGAAACTGCATGTCCTTTCACCCAACAGTTGAAACAAGTAATGTCATTCGGTCCGCTTATATTACTGTCACACTTAACAAGCAAATTACATTTATTTGAATTAAAATTAGATTAGTATTTATATTTCTATTATAACGTTTAGTTTGTCGCTTATTTATAATACGATCATAATTAAGATAGTGATATAAATTGATACCATCATAATCATCTTTTGGCAATAACATACTAGCGAGTTCTTGGGAATGTAATCCAACAATCATTCATTCCTTCTGTTCTTGAAAACTTAGTCCTAACTCTCTACATAATTTAAATTTTTCATAATACACTTAAATCTTCAAATGGTTTTTGGTTCCAATTTGACATCGTTTTTCAAAGAGACGTTAAATTTTTTTCCAGTACAAAAGTGTTTTAAATTCCATACGAAATTCGTCCCAAATTTTAATAACATTACTATTCTCCGCATACTAATGTTGAGCTGCTCCAGTCAACTTTGATCTGGCAGTCTCAAATGTAAATTCTTGTGACCAATAATGAAGAGTAGCTGTGCCTTTTAACAGATCTCAGCCACTGCTTACTTTTTGTAAAGTCCTCACCCGAAAATGATGATATTGACGTTGAGAAATCTGGTATAATTGCATAATTACCTACGTTTCGCTGTGTATTTATATTATTTGCAAAAATTTGTAATATCTTCGCATTCTGTACAATATCCTGGTTCATAGTTGCTAATAATTTATTCATATTGGTAACTTGCGTTTGTGGATTTACATTTGAATGCACATTAATATCTGGTTGGACATGCTACAAAATTTTCAAATATTTCTTCAGGAATGCCTGGATTATTATCCATTTACATAAGCATGTTTTCGCAGAAAATAACATTTTTAAATTATCTGCCTTTATCCCACTTTTGAAATTGTGGTAAGCTCAATTTGTGATAAACTTACTAGTAAATAAATATAACAAGTTTCTAAATATGTTATCTTTGTTTTCTGAAATAATTACAACATAAAAAATAATAATCTGACAATTTGTTTATAATAATTAACTAACTACCTTAGCCTACTATCACTGTATATATTACTACACTTGGAAGGAAATTTTATACCAGTCTCTGACTGGAATATTGCAGGAGCATAAGCTATTCCATATGTTAGTTTTGTATACTGTGACATACCTACATATGTGTTAATAGTAACATACTTCCAATAATATGCATGTACCTTAACCTACTGAAATGCTTCAGATAAATCTAACATTGTAAAAACCTTGCTTCTGGACAAGGAAGTACATATTGATCTATGTTTAAATGTTTTATCAATAGTTATTAAAAAATCAGTACAGATACAAACATCCCTTTTGAACAACCATTTTCGAAACGAGCACAATTTTCAGATCTAAATTCTATGGAATCTGCACTAATTAATTTTGTAGCATTAATTAAATTTTGAAATTGAAAATCTGATCTTTTTATCCACTCATAATTTTGAAGTGTATGGCATCGAATAGTTGTTTATCCTTCCTCCTAGGGTTCGTCTACTCTTGTTGTACTGAGGACACTGCAGGCTTATTGTGTTCTCCCTGGTTGGTCTCATACTCAGTCTGTAGTGTTCAGTCCCTGCAGCAAATAACACAGGTCACGGACTGGAAGTGTTCTGAGATCTTTCGCCTCCATTTGTGGATATCCAAAAATGTGCAGTCTTTTGTCAGACAGCGCATCGCAGTTGCAAAAAAACTTGAATAACGGTTTCAGGTTCTTCACTGCACAATCTGCAGGTGAGGGCGCCTGTTAGTTTTCCTACCTCGTATGTCTTGTTAATTCTCCCGTTACAGTTCTAAGATTCTGTCTAATTAATCGTAGTAGTACTGAATATTTTTTTAAGCAAGGACTTCCCATTAATACCTTGCTGTGTTAATCCTGTTTTATTAATCCGGTAATTCTTATGCTGCTGTGACATCCATTCTTTGATGTATCTGTGGACAGCATTCCGAGTTACTCCTAGAAGTCCTAGAACAGGTTCTGGTCGATAAAACGGTTTTAATGCCCACTGTCTAGCATCAAATATAGTCTTTACTTTCTTATGCATGAAGAACCATAAGTGTTGTTTCCATTAAAAAAAAAACAATGTTGAGGTTTTAACAGATTTATAAGTATCTGGACCATTTTCAACTTGATTGTGTGTGTCTGTAGCCATGATAAATTAAAAATACAAAATTTATTTTAATGAAACTATATTTAGAATTGAACTATCTGGGTTCTATCAAATTTTGGTTAAAATCTGATGTGTGTAAGCTCCACACAATGTTTTTTAAAAGAGGTGGCTTTGAAATATTTTTCTCCAAGCTAGTATGTAAATGTTAACCAACGCCTATCTGACATGTATTGTTAAAGGTCTAAAAAAAATAATAGGATTGTATAATCAGTTGAGCAATTTTGAACAGTTGAAATTTATTAAGAACACCTAGATTCAATAACTTTTAGAATATATTGGCATGAAATATTATAATAAATTTACGTATAGGGGATAGGGATCAATATATAGTTCAGTGTAAAAATTAAAACATTAAAAAATAAAATTTAATCGTGATTTTATTTAGTTCTGGAATTGTCTAAATTTTACTTTTAATCAAACATCGTGTATCAGATGAAAATATATATAGTGCATTTCACCAGTAATTAGACCTCTGCAATATGGCCGCCATTTAAATTTGTCACCAAATAAAGCGCGGGAGCACTCATTGGCGTAGTACCTTTTGTCATATAAAAAAGTGAAAAACTTATTTGAATAAATTTATTATTAATAAATTCGCCATCACCACGCTCACCTAGTATTATTATCATATACTATTTTAATACAAATTTAAAAAAATGAACAAGTCTGTAGTAAATAGTTTTTTTTATTAATAATTATTGCAAAATATCATAATCTTTTTAAATCCTGAATAATACTCTTAAAATACAGCCTATTCTGTTTCTATAATTAAAAATCGAACTTATACTTTTTTGATTTTCATAAACGATTAAACTGTTGTGTTCATTTGTAATTCAAATATAAAATTTATTACTTGTCAACATGGTTATTTTTTTATTTTATAAATATTTAAACTATTACTGTTCATATGTAATTCAAATAAATAAAATATTTTAAAATTTCTTGTGGTTTGGTGACGAATAATTGAAAACGCGACACCGACGCCACTGGTAATGCTTTCACTCGCTATTGCGTTAACGAGTGCGGCCGAATGCACGAACATCCATGCGCGACACGAGGCATTCTTTGGCCGCGCGGACTGTAAAATAAATAACAGTTAAAATATGACAATTAAGAAAATATCGTATAATCTTACCGAAGTTGCACTATAACTGTGCAAATTTTTAATAAAGTTCTCGTCTTCAGTTAAAACAAAACTTTCTTCCATTTTAGTATAAAAACTACAAAATCACTACAACCGTTACAAATTATTAAATTATTATTATAATATTATTATATGTTTTTGTTATGAACGAATAAGTTCAAAGGTAAATATGTAATTAAAAATTATTATTAATTTATTACCTTTGAACTTATTCGTTCATAACAAAAACATATAATAATTTAATATTAGTCAAGTTGCTTTGGTATGTGTGAATCCTTGCGATATTGCAGGCTCACATTCCATTAATATAAGTAATTTGACTGTAATCTCATTACATTTAGAATTTACATCAGTTCTACATACATAAAGACAAAATTTACATCGATTGGGGCTTGAACCTTGGTGGCGCAGTTGGTTAGCGCGGTACTCTAGCAAAGTACAGGCCGTAGGTTCGAATCCTACTCGAGGTAAACTTTTTATTTATGTTAAAATACTTATCTTTTTGGGATTTTTTAATGGTGTACTTTAAATTATACAATCTAAACGTTTCGATAACACTTACAGTTATCTTCGTCAGTAGCAATGTATGTTAAAAATTGTTAAAGATGTAGTAAACAATTTTGTCAAATTTGAAAAATTTGACAAAATTGTTTACTACATCTTTAACAATTATAGAGGTCTAATTATTCGTGAAATGCACTTTACCACGTTGTGCGCATATGAATTTCGTTGACTTAAAAAGATGAGTAATTATCTCAACAATTCCATTAATTTAACATGGGTAATTATCTTTTATCTTTTTAATATAATACTGAATTACTATAAATCAATAAATGATTGACTTATTTCAAGTTTAGCACATAATCTACTTGTATCCTTTACACAGTGTACATAAATAAACTCTAATAAAATGCTACATAACCTCACTAATTAAGATTCATAAACTCACAGTTAATGTTCTTTTTTTGCAGCTGGCTCATTTCCAATTCTGATGTAATTTCGAATTCCAATATCTTTTGTTCCCTCGGTGGAAGTTCTATAAAGCATCAGAAAGTTGTGGATATGTTGCACCAATATTTACTGCATTGGTGGAAATTCCATACATCACCAATATACATAGGTATAATGCACAAATAACTGCTTTGTCACTTTCCAAAAACACTTTAATTGATTTATTATACTTATAAATATAATAATTTACGTTTAGGTTTTTATCTTCAAGAATACCACAACTTTTTATCAGCACCCAGAATTATTATAACGCACTTTCAATTTTTATCTCAATTGAATAATAGTATAGAGGCAATTTGTTTAAAATAATTTTTAATTTTAATGCAATAATTTTATTTACATTCAAGTAAACGAAACAAAAATATCACCCGAAACTAGAATTACGTTAACCTTAATTTTTGTTACAAAAGTGAATTTCACTGGTTTTAATTACATAAAAATTTGTAAAGGTTACACGAAACACCTGGATGATCTTAAAATTTTAATCATGTGCACATCAAGTGACATGTTCACACTTTGGAAAGTTTATAAGATAAGATACAAACATTTCTGTCACCTGCTTATATAGCTTCTGAACAAAACCAAATCACCTTAGCAAAATTGCCAATACAAACATAAGATTGCTTAATTTCCATTGGTTAATCAGTTTTTACAAATTATTATTTTTACTGATAGTTTCCTTATAAGTAAACAGATCTTAAAACTATAATTATTTAAGCTTAAATCACATGTGTAATGTTAATTTAAATTGTAACACTTCCTAAACACACTGTTAAGTAAGTTTAAAACATAATCTTTGTTCAACTTCACTTTTAAAATTAAAAATTTGTATGATTTTTGTAAACTTTGTTGTGAGTTACCAACTTTAACATTTCCTTTACACTTTTTACATTGATTGATACAATTTATCATTTTGTTTTAGAATGGAAGCATATTATGGTACTGAACTAGTATATTGTCATAAAAATTGGAATACATGTATTTTATAGATGGAATACATAGTTTTACTACTCTGAAGCTGCCCAGAACTATAAAAATGAAGAATAACGTTGTTTAGTCATGATAACACTTTTATATTTATGAAATATGGTATAACTAGCTAACAACATGTTCTATATTCACATCTGTACTTATCTTTATGTTGATTTGCACCTATACAGTTTGCACTTTACATATATGTTTATTCAAATTCAATGTAATTAACTTATGTTTAATGTCTCTTTTAATATGAACTTATATTGTTCTAATGCTGATAAGTATTTAGCTTAACTAATATCATCTCAAAATTTTTATAGTTATACAACCCACAAGAGTTACAAAATGGTCATTCCAACCAGATATTTAATGGTATGGCCAATTGTACACTGATGAATTTTTTAAAGTATATGGAGTTAAAGTTAATCGTGTGGTGGAATAATAGTTTTAGTATATAACAGTTAGAAAAGGTTAGTGGTGTGTTCAAATATAGCTTTGGTTTGATAATGATTATATTGAAATAAAGACACATATACAACTGAATAAAAGTAGGTAATAGTTGAATTATATACACATGGTTTTTAAATACAAATGAATAAACAGAAGCTAAATAATCTTGTTAAAAAACACGGTATAGTTAGAGGGCAATTACCAAGTTTTTGCACATTTGTGGAATCGTTAAAGAGTCATGATCATATTCGTCAATTAAGAACGAGTTCAGGTAAAATTTAAACTGTATATGATTATTTTATTACTGGTTTTGTTATGAATGAATAAGTTCAAAGGTAAATATATAATTAAAAATTATTAATTTTATTAAATACATAAATAAAAAGTTTACCTCGAGTAGGATTTGAAACTACGACTTATACTTTGCTAGAGTACCGCGCTAACCATCTGCGCCATCGAGATTCAAGCCCCGATAATTAATAATAATTTTTAATTGTATATGATTAATTCGAAAACATTCATACTGTACGAGAGTGATGAATAAAAAAAATAATATTTTGACACTGTAGCCAAGACCAAAGCAAAGAGTACATGTACTCTTTGACCAAAGAATATTGTAAGCTTTCAGTTACCAGAAATGAAGCTTCTGGAGAAAGGACTAATTTACATTTATAAAAGATGGATATCATTACCACTAGAGATACGGAAGTAGGGCGAACGTGCGTGGACAAGTGCGCACCTACATTTTATAAGGTTTCTAGTGGCCAGCAATTTTCTAGTGTTATTGTCAAGTTGAAGTATTGTGTTTTGCCTTTCTTTGTACTTTAGTGTTTTAGCACGCTCGTGAATATTTTGTTTTAAAATATTTAAATTGATTGATTAGTATTTTTTATTTTTAGTAATTGTATTTGTGGGCCAAAATCTAGACTCAAATGCAAATGTCAAGCATCAAGTACTAATGGTTGTTAGCACTAGAATTGTGCCCTACTAACGGAATTCCACCAAGGGATTTTTAATGTGTCAAACATTGTATTGGCAGGGGCCCTAGGGTTTTACTTCCTAACTAAGAAACATACCGATTTAGACATTGAACTCAGTGCTATTGCAAGACACATACCAATTCAAGGTTTCTTAAGCTTAATAGTTATAACATTAGTTTATTCACATAAAGGATGTGACACGTTGTGCAATAAAAGGTTTTGTAAATAATAGAGCACCTCTTGAACCTATGGAAAATGTTTCCATACATAAGTATACAAAACATAGGATATTCAAATGAAAAATCTGGAACACTGGATCTGTGACAGAACCTGTTACAAACAAAATACATTCACGTACTACACAAAATAAAAAAAAACACCGAACGGGTTTCAATAGTTAAACTATCATCATCAGTGGTCAATTAGGATTTTACCTATAAGGTACTATGTAGACGTGAAATGACATGTTTCACAAAACTGCTATTCATGTAATTATTAAGTGTACTTTTAGTATGTACATACGTATGTACGTATGTACGTATGTACGTATGTACGTATGTCTATGTACATGTATAGTACGTATGTACGTATGTACGTATGTACGTATGTACGTATGTACGTACGTTGTACGTATGTACGTATTGTACGTATGTATCGTATGTACGTATGTACGTATGTACGTATGTACGTATGCTACGTATGTAGTATGTACGTATGTACGTATGTACGTATGTACGTATGTACGTATGTATGTACGTATGTACGTATGTACGTATGTATGTACGTATGTACGTATGTACGTATGTACGATGTACGTATGACTATGTACGTATGTACGTATGTACGTATGTATGCGTATGTGTACGTATGTACGTATGTACGTATGTACGTATGTACGTATGTACGTATCGTATGTACGTATGTACGTATGTACGTATGTACGATGCGTATGTACGTATGTACGTATGTACGTATGTACGTATGTACGTATGTACGTATGTACGTATGTATGCGTATGTACGTATGTACGTATGTACGTATGTACGTATGTACGTATGTACGTATGTACGATGTATGTACGTATGTATCGTATGTACGTATGTATCGTAGTATGTACGTATGTATCGTATGTACGTAGTAGTATGTATGTATGTATGTATGTATGTATGTATGTATGTATGTATGTATGTATGTATGTATGTATGTATGTATATATATATATATATATATATATATATATATATATATATATATATATATATATATATATAAAGGGTTGCTCATTAGTGCGTCAAAATGAATTGTGCACAGTAGAAAAAAACAGAATAAAAGTTGCTTGAATTCAAGCACACTATAACCTAAAAATATTTTTGCATATAGTGTGTGCCATAACAGCGGTACATAACTATCTTCCTTTTTAAAGGGATTGGTATAGTTTTTAATGCGGATTTCGTTTCCTCTCTGAAAAACAACCACTTTTTGTTAAACATGTGGTATAGCTAAACAACCGTTTTTGAAATATTTGTACTTTCAAATAAAAAATTATCATTTTTCGTGGTAGTTCAAAAATTTATTTTGAGGTTACTACCAAATCTATGAATTTGTAACTCCGCGTGTAATTAGTGCAGAGATGGATCTTTTAAGGAATATTATGACTTATTTCATTGTTATGCAGGGTGTACCAGCAATATGAATGTATAGTTTATTGCTTTAAATGTAAATAACTATCTTATCTTAAACACAACACCCTGTATATTATCACATTATTCGAAAGAAAATAAAAATACCTAAATTTTTTGTGATACGCAAATTTTGTCTATCTGCAACGATTTTTGAAATAGTCACAATTTGAAGATTTTTATTTTAATTCTTCAGGGTATAATCAATGTGCACCCTGTACATAGACCAAGAAACGATCATCAGTTGCCATACTTAAATAAATGGTAAAATGTATTGACTTTTGTATTACGTATGTGAGTGAGAATGTAACTTTTAATAGATATAAAAATTATACGATGCAAAAAAAACTTTTTTGAAAAGCACGTTTTTATTTACGCGTAGATAGTGCACTAAAAAGAAGAAAATAATACTTTTGTTTGCCCCAAACGTGATCAAATATCTTTACGACTAAAAATAAAAGCGTGGAGCGCTCATCATAATTCATTTCTCTCCGTCACATGTTTATAATATGAGCGCCCCACGCTTTTGTTTTTAGCCGTAAAGATTTTTGATCACATTTTGGTGCAAAGAAAAAAAATTATTTTCTTCTTTTTAGTGCATTTTCTACGCGTAAATAAAAGTTCCCTTTTCAAAAAGGTTTCTTTTTTCATAGTATTATTTTTATATCTATTAAGTTTTTTATGAAATTACATCCTCATTCACATACGTAATACAAAAGTCAATACATTTTACCATTTATTTAAGTATGGACACTTATGATCTTTTTCTGGTCAATGTACCTAATATTATACAGGGATTTATTATACCATGAATAATAAAAATAAAAATCTTAAAATTGTAAATATTTCAAAAACTGTTGCTTATAACAAAAAATATAGGTCTTTCAATTTTCTTTCGAAGAATGTAATGATATATAGTGTTATGTTTAAGTTAGATAGTTATTTACATTTAAGACAAAAAAACTATAAATTCATATTTCTGGTACACCCTGTATAAAAATTAAATAAGTCGTAACATACCTTAAAAGAACAATGTCTGTACTAATTACATGCGGAGTTACAAATTCACATATTTGGTGGTAACCTCAAAATAAATGGTTGAACTACAACGAAAAATGATATTTTTTTATCTACAAGTACAAGTATTTCAAAACCGGATAAGTTTACGACATGTTTAATAGAAAGTGGTTTTTCTGAGTAGAAACGAAATCCGCAGTCAAAACTATACCATTCCGTTTAAAATAAGAAAGATAGGTTATGTACCGCTGTTATGCAACACTCTGTATATGCGAACAATTATTAGGTTATAGCGTGCTTGAATTCAAGCAACTTTTGTATAAAACACTTTTTCTATTGTGCACCGTTTAGAAGCAAATTAACTTTGACGCACTAATGAGCAACCCTGTACATACAGGGTGTCCTACATATCAAATGTACTTATTTTGAGGGATGATTCTTTAACTAATTTCCAACAAAGTCATATAAACATTGGTCCGATTCTCAAACGATTTTGAGACATGCAATTTTTTATGTTTTTCAATTATATTTTTGAAGAATATCAGAAAAAGGAGCTCACATATTACAAAAGGACAAGAAGTACAAAGTAGCTTTCAAAACCAATACCAATGTTCTTAAATGTTTATTTAATGCGGAAGATTCAACCAACGACATTTTGAAGTCTGGTACTTATAAATTCAACTGCACATTCTGTAATTATGTTTATATTGGACAAACACTTAGGAACTTTGATGTTAGATATAAAGAACACATTGGAAGTTACAAATATAAACACAGACGAATCAAATTATGCCAAACATTTAATAGTAAATAATCACCTTATAACGTCACAAAACAACATAAAATTTTTACATTTTTTGTGAAAAAAGGCAAATTAGATGTTTTGGAAGCATTCGAATTTTATAAATATAAATAAAACGTACCTTTAAGGAACGAACAGACTTACCTTCAACAGATATTTCAAATATAGAATTATAATTTACATCAAGTTTGCTATTTTACCTTGATTTGTTACCATTACTACTTGTTTATTATTTTACTTATATATTTTGTCTTGATAATGATATATGTATTGAAACATGTAAAGAAATAAATAATTATATAAAAGAAATTGTGGAATTATATTGTGTTTTAAACATAGTGCTATTAAATAAAGATTTCCACAAAGTAAGGTTAAAGAATATAAATTTACATTGTGTTCTCCTAACTTTCTTCCTCATTATCACTGGTAGAGTTGGATACCTTTCATTAAAGTCTACTTAACTTTTTGACACATCCCTGAATAACGAATAAAGTTGATACATTGTTTTTTGAATATTTAACTACTTTATTATTCGTTGCAGTAATGAACAAACAAAAATACTAATCATAATTGGTATTTTGACAGCTTTGTTTTGTTTCCAGCTGGCAACTAAAGCCATATCATATTTCAAGTAGGTTTTGAATATTATTTAATCCACAAGCGATTATAACTCAAAATAATGACATACGAGGATCACTGCGAAATCACTGCAGAATCAAGTACTTCTTGCAATACTAAAGTTCTGTGATTGTCATAATCGCAAAATTTGACATTTTATACCGTTAGTACAACTGACAGTTTGATACTAAACAGAGCAGTTTCATTTCAGTAGAATTTTAAAAGTTGAAAGTTTGTAAAAAAAAATGGATAGTTCGAATCGTGATTTTCAAGAGATGATTTTCTACTTTCGATATGGTTTAATGCCACAGCAATGTGTGGAAAAATGAAAGTTGTTGTTTGGTGATGAAGCGCCGTCCAAAACCATGGTTTGCAGAATTCAAATGCAGAAGATCTATTTTTGATGACGATCTTCATGAGAGTTGACCATGCACTTATGTTGTCGCAAAGAACATTGATGCTGTGCGTGAAATGATTTTATCAGATGGGCATGCAACATGCAGTGAGATACAGGCATCCTTAGGTATTGCGGTGAAACAAATACATACCATTTTGAAACAGCATTTAAATGTCAGGAAGCTTTGTAGTCATTGGATTCCTTACAATCTGACAGAATCTCAAAAAAAAGCATGCGTCAAGTGGTGCAAGGAAATGTTTAAAAAATTTGACCATGGTCATTCAAATTCTGTATATTACATTGTAACAGGTGACGAAACATGGATATATTATGAGCCAAATTAAACAGCAATCATCTGTATGGGTGTTCCAAAATGAACCTAAATCAACAAAAGTGGTGCGCTCATGAAGTGTTCCAAAGAAAATGTTTGCTTGTTTTTTTAGAAAAACCGGTCATGTTGCAACTGTTGCATTATAGGATCGAAGAACAGTTACTGCTGATTAGTATACTTCAATTTGTCTCCCGCAGGTGATCGGTGAAATTAGAAAAAAAATATAAATAAGCAAGTCATTCTGCATCATGACAATGCAAGTGCGCACACAGCACAACAAACTACATAATTTTTTACTAGTTTAAATATCAAATTAATGACTCATTGCCCATATTCACCTTATCTATCTCCCAATGACCAATGACTTTTTTTTCTTCAAAAACATCAAAAATAAAATGTGTGATAACTCCTGAAGAGGCCATTGAAGCTTTTAAAGTACTTGTTTTGGAGGTACCTCGCTCAGAGTAGTAAAAATGTTTTGAAGATTGGTTTTAACGAATGCAAAAATGTATAGATCTTAAGGGAGAATATTTTGAAAAACAAAATATTTTACGTAACATAATGTGTGCATTTTTTACATTTTCCACGGAGTACAGCAGTGACCCTCGTACAACCTCAATAATGACCTTACAAATTGAATAATGAACAATACACAGCATGTTGCATTTGAAAAAAGCAAGTTTTGATTGTCCGAAGTTCTCCAGACTTGAATGTTTCCCCGCCAGTAGGAAATTAAAAAAAATCATTGTCCTAAAAAGAATGAAATGCTTATACTATGATTTTCTACAGCATCTTTTCAAACGGTTTCTAATATTCCCCAACTACATGCCTCTATTACATATTAATTAAATAAGGTCACATAAGGCCATAAAAGAACCATAACACATGAGAAATGCTTGATGAATGTATGGTACGTTATATCTACAAAGGTGTATGATGGTACCATGTAGGAGTAAAAATAGCAATACAGTACAACTTTATTAATCTGAACCCACGTTATTCAAACTACCGATAATCTAAATAGCCTACAAATGAAATATGTACCCCTTTAATCCAAATAAATCCGTATAATTCAACTAGCGACAAAGATGAAAAAGTAATCTCACATACAAGCTTTGAAATTGATATGTACAAAACAATGTTCAAGAACATCAGTTATTTCTTTGGCAAATCCAAGATCAAGCGGATACTGCACAGTCTACAAATTTGAAGCAAAGACATATAGAGTCATATTTCACATTTGAGAAACACCAGTAAACTGTTAACCTGGAGATTTTGAATTTGCTAATCTGCACAACTTAATCTGAACACCTACATTCCTCAATTATTTCAGATTAGTAAGGTTGTACTGTATAATGGTTTATGTTATATGTAATTAAATTAAGAGCAGGACTTCTAGAAAAACAAAGTCTCATACAAAAATACAAACATAGTAATGACTAATAATTGTGCTGTTTCCAACTAATATTATTCATACTTACCTCAATAAATCCCAGTGCATTTTTGCTATTCGTAATCCCGGAAAAGTAAACAAGGCACCCAAAAAACCGCAAAATAAAGCTAATAAAAATTTAAACACTATTTTTGATATTAAACCTCTACAATTATACTACATTAATTACGAAATATGATCATGGTATAACTTACGATGAATTCAGTCCTTGTTTATTTAAAAAAGTAATTGTGCTGTCATTGAAATTAGTGTAAGCCTTTTCAAGGCCTATCTCTAGAATACTTTCATCAACAATTAAAATCATCATTGATATAAGAAAATAAATACAACCATTAACAATACATGTTGATCTTTCCCCCACAGATTCTTCACCTTTAAAATATTGAGTTGTTAAAGATGTTAATAATTTTCTGTCCTATATATAGGAAAATTTAATAAAAATTTGTTTTTAAATAGTAAATCAGAAGGATACATTGCAAATGCAATAACTAAAGTACACCACATCATGCTTAAGTTTATTTCATTTTTGTCTGGAAAACAAGAATGATATACCTGAAACACAAATAATTGAAAAATACTACAAATAAATGTTACCAGATTTTTACCTCTGTTATTAAATACACAAAAATTGAGTATAATGAAAAATCTAATAACCATTGGTATTCAACGTAATACCGTAAATGTATTACATCTAAAGCAGAAACCTTTGATGTTTCCAATTGAATATCAAGATTTCTAGGTACATGAAATGTGTCTGCTTTATGTTTGCCATTCTCTTGGTGCCTCATATTTTTCTTAGACTTTGTTTGTTCTTTAGGCACATTGGCCAGCTGTCGAAGCTCTGAATCTGTAGGGTACAAATACCTTACAAGTCCTGTAGAACATAATAACCATCTGGCAAAAGAATAATGGGGGCCTACTTTTTGAATTATGCTTATCATTACCAAAGTAACAACAAGCTGTGCACCTAGTAATGCCTAGTAGAATTAAAAAAGGGTTAATTATATTACAATTTTTTTTTAATAACTTACCATATTGAACTATGTTAATTTATCATAATAAGAATCTGAGAAATTAATAGAACAGAGCACCTGGACAATTCTTTTAAAAGGAACTATTTATAGATTCAAAATATTACTAGGGCAATATCATGTTTATTGAAATCAGCAAGTGTTCTATTATTTCATTCAAGAACAAACAAAAATAACTTTTTCTATGGTGCAAATTACAAACGATATTAGTAAAATAAATTTTTTGAAAAAAATTTAAGAGGTTATGTTTTTTCCAGGAAAACCAATTATTGTCTCCATTCGTGGCAACGGGAACATAGATGTCGATGTAAATCATGACCGCAGTACATAGATATCTTACTTAATAACTAGATAAACAATCCCTGAAACCATGTATGATCCGAATTGAAATTGCGCATGGGGGTATTAGGACTTGCGCACTAGTGAATACTGTACTGTGTAAACATAAGCCCCGTGTGTGCAAGAAGGCAAATAGTTGTAATTATATAATTATTTGTGACCTCACTTGAAAAATTGTAGATTTTTGCTATCATTTTGACAAAAAGGCAATATGCAGCTTCTCATATTTCACCTCTACTAATAGTCTGGTAACAAACATAGTCAATTTATATATTATTAGAATACAAACACAAGAAACACAAAAGATACTCACGAAAACTCGAAAAGCGCGAAAAACCGAGGTTAAAGAAACGCTTTTTGACAATTACAATTGATATCAAATTGCAACAATGATATGACTGCGCATGTTCGAATACCCCCAACTTGTAAATTTTCAACCATTTTTGACCTTATTGAAATGTTCAATTTGTCTCGTATTTTAAAAGCGCAGCTCATATGCTCTGCTGTCTAGTTAATAAGTAAGATATCTATGCCGCAGTACTTACACTTATGCAGTAAGAACAGGTACCATAGCGCCCAAAAAAATACAACTTGTTACTGTAGACATTTCTAAAATTCAATTTTCTATGTCGACACATTTTTTGTATGTAAATAGGACATCTCGCGACTTTCAGATAGGGCAAATTTGACAGATTAAAGACAATTTAAATGTAAACTTAAACTGTCACTTAGACAGTGGCAAGTTTACACATTTCCGCCAGTAGGCTATTCAAATTTTGCCGCCCCTACCGACCTCTACAATTCATACGAGAAGCTATGTGCAGGAGTGCTTCCTCCAATCAGCAAAGAGTCTCAAACAATGGAAATAAAAAAGAAAATTAAAATCTACGGTAACCTAGGTATATCGTCATATGAAATCTTGTTCATTAGTTCTGAATCTATGCACAAAAAAGCTAAGGTGTTTAGCTTTTCTTGGCTTAAGGTAGATCTTAGATAATTTTTTACCCATCTTAAGCAAGAAAAGCTTCTCTCACCTGAACAATTTGTCGCTGGTGTATATAGAGCCATGCGAACTGCTATATTCAAGTTTGGATAGACGTTTTGCAAATTCTGTTTTCACAGGAACGAAGGTAGACTTTTTAATGACCCACAACCTGGTTTTACCAAAATTCTTTCAGAAGAACGGTGACATAAGAAATGTATGCATTCTTGGACTAAGTCAGTCTGTAAATCGTTAGGACACATTTATTTCAAGAAAAAGGCTTTTTCTGTAAAGGTTGATGATGACAATTCACTCATTTTGGTCGAATGAAAACTTTTCATTGAACCTGTTGTAGGCCTCCTGCTGTTTTTCTAATTCGGATACGAGTCTATCAGTGAGGACGAGAAATGTGTTAACCCTGAAAGTGTCACTCGCAGTCATTCTCATTTCTTCATCGGGTGTTTCATCATACATTTTTTTTTCCTTTTTGGTTATCTAATTCCCATGTCTCTTGTATGGTGCTTCGACAAGTTTAATTCCATCGCCTTTTCTTCGAAATACTTACAATTTTCTAGTTCAGCTACGAAAAACTTGCAAAGAGATTCGTAAAGATCAGCCACGGTGATCAAATCTACGGTTGAAGCCTGAATTTGAACATTCAGTTTGTTTATTCTTTCCAAACAAACATTCCACACAACAACCAGTTTTTCTAAATTCAAAAGTATTCCCGTCGCTTCGTTTCGCATTACAGAC